>JAVJGG010000170.1:0-70250 GCA_035590195.1 Aviceda cuculoides
CCATTTTGATGTAAAAGATGCATTACGTGCAGAAAATAATGTGGAGGTATTTATAGAGAAGATGCTCTGATAAGAATCTAATCAGCAGTGTATGTCATAATTTCCTTCAGCTCTTTCTTAAGCCTTACAAGTACACTACTCCAAGTAAAACATGCTGTGGTAAAGTTCTTTTCTGATGTACCATTATAATGTTTTGTTAACTGTAACACAATAAGGAAATTTTTTAGAAATCTATAGGACGATATATTATCTTGGAGTACTGGGGAAACACTTTTTAACACCCAGTTGGAGGAAGGTGTTTTTAATCTGTTTTCACATCTGATGTACAAGCAGAAACTGAGCTGATGTTGCTCTTGAAAATGGAGCATATGCATCAAATCTCACTTTGGTGTTGGGAAAAGCATCTTCCAACTGAAATGGACACTTCATGCTTGTAGCCCAACTGAGTTTAGTTGGGCTGTAGAGTGTTCAGGTTCATTGAAACTTTCTAGGGAGAAATAGAGGAGAAAAATGCTAACTTTACAGGTAGAGAACTAATGCAAAGCAATGCTGAAAGCCTCAAGGCAGACAGTAGCTGTCAAAAGCCTGTAACCTTGCTGGCTTTAGGAGTTTTTCTGCTACTGCTTTTATGTAGGGTCTTCCACATCCAAGTATACGTTTTTACTATTGATATCCTGAGACAAACTGTGGAAGGACCCTGAACCTTTTGTGACTGGAACTGATTTTTTGTGTGTGTGTCAATAACATGTATATGGAATGACTTTCAGTGCAATAAGAAACCCATCAGTGTGGGTGAGAGCTGTAGAGAAAGCTGCTGAGATAGAAGAAGGGTTTCTAGCCTGCAAGTGTCACAGTTCAGGCACTTTTGTATTGTCGCTTCTGCGTATCACACACTGAAATTCACACCAGAAATGGCTGCCTGCTCTATGGAACATCCCCAGATACTCGTCTTATCTGAACTGCAGAGTCAATGCGCTTGTATTCGTTATGGTAGAGTTCATGTTGCACATGCATTGAGGCTCAAGAATTAGGTGTACTCCCTAGTACTTCTCTACAAAAGAGGACCTGTAGCTACTGGTAGTCTTCCCTACTTATTGATAGGCATTAGAAGATGCTGTCTTCTTTCCTGATCTCTGCATCGACATCTTTTAAACTAACCTGTGCAGCTCCCAGGGGAACAAGACGTGCTGCTTGGCATACATATACCGAGAAGCTGGATTCTTGTTAAAACCTAGACACACTTTATATTGCAATTTACCTTATGACAACAAGTGCTTTTGTGTCAGCTCACCTTAGGGGTAGCTTTATTAGTAGATGGCCTTTAGGCATAAAAGAATAATTACTTATAAACATAGATATGCAAAGAAGCTATAATAAGAAATAAGTTGCTTAGATCATGTTGGAATCTCCTTATAACCTTAAGTTGGAGTTCTTGTCTTACGTCCGTCTACTGCTCCCCTGCTAAAATCCAAAAACTTTCTCACTATCCCAAGTTCAGTCTAGTCTTGGTCACTGCAGTTCAGTGAGATAGGGCTTATTTTATTTCTACAGGCTTATTCTTCTCTGGGCCTTTGACTAACAGTTCCATTGTGTTTCTTAATTAACACATTCTTGAGTTCAGTCTGTGCATCTCTGCTAGTCTTTCCATATTCTTTTTGCGAAGTCCTGTGCAGCAAATTATGCATCTGCGAGCATTACATGTTCCTCCTGCATTTTTACTGGGTGTTTTTCCTGTCAGTTTTCTGTAAAGGTCAGTGCTGCTATTGCACATGGCAATTTTGAGAAAATTGAGAAATGTCTCGTATAGCTTCATTCTTGGCCTGATTCACATTGCCATTAGACCCAGTCGAGTGGGAAGAGCCACATCCTAGTGCAGAAGGCTAGAGCTGTACAGCAGGACTGGAATTATCAGCAGCGAGTATCAGAGTCCTCTGTGGGGATTAGGCACGCTGGCAACCCTTGAGCTTTAACCAGCACCACCTGCCAAAGTGGGTTACCTGGCCTGGGTTCAGAGCACCACTTCACTTGAGATAGAAAATCCTGTCTGCAGACAGTGTCAGATTAAGGTAATGCCTGCATACTTCATGGGACTAAAGCTACCGTGAGACCTTTACGAGAAATAGTGACCTGTGCTCTGCCTGTGCACGAGGCAGGAATATGCAGGACCACCGTCTACAAGGCACTGCAGGCCACTGAAGTTTGTAGATCACCACCCTTGTTGTGCAGTGGGCATTAACTGTTTGTAACCCAGAGTGGGATCAGGAAGTAAAACCCAACCATTCGGCACCCAACTTTCTCATTTTAGTCAGAAGATGGTAGTTGGAGTGAGTTACAGCTGTTTTCAGTAATAGAAATCTCCAGCCCTCCCACAGAGGGGAAAAAGAAGATGACTGCTATTGCCCTTGCTGCCCCAACATTTCTGAAAGGTGAAAGCGTCGACTGCAAGGTGAACGCAATTTTAGGTCCTCTCCCACCACCTATATGCAGCTACAAACAAAATAGCTACATGTGAAATAATTAGCTGCTGGTGTACTGCAGGTAGTCAGGTGCCAGCTATGGAGTTTTGTCAATGCCAAACTCTTTGTTTACACACACAAAAAAGAAAATAAATAAAGAAATATTTGTGTGAATTTTAAACTGAACCTCTGAAACAATTAAGCGGAGCCAAACAAGTTCATAAAACAAAGACTAATGACATGTCCCCCACACTGCTTGGCTGTGTGCCCCCATTGATTGACTTGTAGAATGTTACAGGCGTTAAGTTGGTATTTTTCATTAGTTGCGATGAAATATGAGAATCTCTTACCATTCCCTCTGTTCAGTTCTGCCTTATTCTTGTAACTAAAGCTACCCATTCATTACAAGAAATCATTATTTATTTGTGTGCAGGAAAGAATCAAGGCTACTTCGCAAATTCTAGTCCTCCCATAATAGCTCGATTCCTTTTACCATTCACCTTTTTAGTATATATTACTGAAGTTTATCTAAACCATACAGGAAAGGCTAATCATGTAATAATGCTCTTGTAGGCAAGAGGAAAATGCCAGCCTTGTTTGCAACAAAAGTGTTTCATTAATTGCTTCTCACTCTGATTTTCTTCCTTGTATGAATCAAACGTAGATTGTGTGCATCTACCAGTTACAGAGCTAGGTTTTAGTAAAGCCTGTTCTAGTGTCCACCTTAAATTTTATTTAGAATAACATGAAACGATGCTGTGGATATAACCCTGAAGGCAACTACATGTGAAGTCATTTATCACCAAAAAAAATGTGAGGAATGTTGAAAATAAAGTTAACATTCATAGTCATATTTTTATGTAGTGCTAAAGGCATTTTTCTTTGTTCTCTAAGCATTTTCCTTTCTTTTTACTCTTCATTTGTTTGATACCAAAACTGCTACTGTGTCAAAAAGCAACTCAAAATTATTCCTCAAAATGTGAAAAACGTGTAAACTTAAGACTATAAAGAACCAGCCATCTTCTCGTTTTCCCCTCGCCTTCCCCCAGCCAGAGCTTTGGTTGCTGCCTCACGATACATTTAAAAATAAGCACTTATGCCAAGGTCTAAATTGCCAGAGCCCACTCTTGTTACTCGTCATGGCATAAACACAGACAGTGGTGTGTGTACACAGTTTTGGCAGTCCAGAGCAGAGACACGATGGGACAGTAATGTAGCTTTAGTCTCAATACTGCGATAGCAGTCTGGTGTCCGCAGTTGGCAGCCAACTCAGCAGTCTGTAGGGTTTCTTGTGGTGGTATTATTATTAGCACAAATAATGGGAGAAGCCCTCCAGGGCAAGGAGGGCTTTGGGTTTGGGGGGTTTTTTAATGTGGTTCTGCTTACAAGGATTGCTGCTGTAAGTGGCTAATTGTTAATATGAACTATATTCTCCAAGTGTGTGCGTGTGCCTAGTTGTGCATCCTAGCTTACTGATAAAACACTTCCTTTCCTTTAACCTTCCAAATCCTCTTAGCTGAATGGAGAAGAACTACATTTGAATCTACTTTCTGTATATAATTGCCAAGTGTATTCTCAACTGTGTGTGTAGCATGGATCCAAGTAAAATCACTGGTAGGAGGTGGTGTAATAACAAGCCGAGTGCAGCATGAAAGAGAAGGAAGACGAAAAAAGCTTGAAACCTTGTGAAACTGCAGTGATTTGATTTGGAATGAGTGTGAAGAGTAACCACAGGCACCGAGCCGCTTTTCAGAAGCAATGGCTCTTCCAGCCAGACATACGGTTTTAAAGTGAAGTTCCTGTCGTGTGTACCCTGCTTGCTGTGTGGCTGGTGTGGAAAGATACTGCAGCCTAGGGCTGTATTGCAGCGGCTGAAGAATAGAAAATTGGTTGTGCAGCCGTGAAGGTGGAATTACAAATCAGAAAGCCTCGGGATTAAGATTCCGAAGGAGTAGAGTTTAATTACAACAAGCTCTCTCAAGCATTACTACACAACTTGCAGCAATGTACACAATACTAATATATGCTAACAGGCTGCTATACAAGTTGTTCTACCATTTGGCAATGCAATTTTAGAAACACGTTTTACTGACTGTGCTATCTCTTAAAGGGCCAGCTGAGAACAAACTTTGTGTGGCTCGGAGGACCCGCTGAGCAGCCTGTGATGGTGTCTTGTCTGCGACCAGGGCTTTTCATCATTGTGGTAACAGAGCTCACTAACAGGAGACACTGAAAAACTGTTTATTTGTTTCTGTTTAGGATTACCTGGTATATCTGAAGAGTGCAAAAGCAGTAGCTGAAAAACTAGTGGCTTATAGAAAGCTTAAACTGACTGTGTTCCAAGTCAAACACAATGAGTGGTAAACCCAATGGAATGTGAAAGAAATTCATACCTTAGTGAACCATAAACAGAATCACTGATGATAAAATTTAATCAAAATGTAACATTGCCTTCGGGATTCAGATCCAGTGTCTTTTGATGATTAGCAGGATTATCAAATGTAGATGCTCTGTTGAATACCATAATGTTGTAATGTTGCACTCTATGGAACATCAATGCCAGAAATAATTTAACACCTGTACATAAATCATTTTGCAATTATCTTTTGGGAATTATTTTATCTTAATCTTTTTATTTTGTTCCAAATAGAATTAGAGAGGAACACTGAAAGATGACACTAGGTGAAACAGAGGAAGGATAGGAGCACTGTCAGGTTATATAAACTAAGCTAAATGTCTGTTTTCCATTATTTAATTTTTAGATTGACATGCCGCTTTGGCTAAGGATTGTAAAACAGAATTGGTTTGTGTGTGTATGTGCATATAGTTAATTAAATGAAACTTTTAGCAACAGCAATATTGAAAATATACGTTCTGCACTCTTTAGCGTTAAGGAGGAGGATATTAAGGGTGGAAAACCTTGAGCCTGTTGATCCTCCTTTCCCTAAAGCAAAACAGCCATTTAAGTTTGGGACTTAGAAAATTATCAGTCAGAAGTTACAAAAAACTATTCTCTGATCAGGGAACAGAAAAGAGACAAACTTAATTCTTCCTAACATTAAGAGGAGCTGGGGGTATAAAACCCCTGTGCAATAAGAGAAGGATAACCGCCCCGGGTAACCTTTCAAAGTGGTGCTGAGTGAGTCATTGATGTTAATGGAAACTTTGTGGCTAAATCCCCTATGTAGTCCTTTGAAAGCCTAACCCCCGTTTTTGGAACGATATAATGATGGACTGTATTTACAGAATTATATAAGATAGAAATAATTTATTACATTTCAGTGCACTTTGATTATGTTTTAGTATTTGATCGGCTTTGTTTCAGCAGTGTTTTGAAAGCAAATTCTTGAAACCCTATTGCAAACCACTTTATTTTCTGCTCTGAATAATCACTTTGTAGTAAAATCTACAAATGTTTAATAGTCACATTAATGATAAGAAAGCAAACTGTAAAAGCAACAATGTAGATGTCATTTTATATTAGGCCAAAAGAATGACAAAATGCCTCACTCAGAAAGTGTCAATAAATAGCAGGCCAAACTCTGCCCCGACATATTTTCATGCATGGTCATACAAACACATGAAATACCAGCAACTAGCTTTTATATTTATATAAATGCTCTGTAACTTTCTGTACCTGTTTTTCATAGCAAGGTTTTCCCTTTAGTGCAGAAGGGAAAGTAAGCAGGCCGTACAAAGGGAAAATAGGAAGAAAAAACTGAGCCTTGGTGATGATGATTGCCCTTTTAAAAGAAAAGAAAAAAATTTCTCTAGCTTATTTACTAATTTTCAAATAGTGGAATGGTGAAGTTAAATTAGTTTTTTAAGAAACACTGTGAGTTCTTTGAATGAGACGTTCTCTCTGGAGGTGAAGAGGAACAATCCTCAGCGGCTAGCACAGCCTTTATCTTAAGACTGTGTTTTCATTTGTCAAAATTTGACCAAACTTAGAAATTCTCTAAGGTGGAAATAACTATGCAATTCTTGTGCCATTCAGTGATTTATGTTATTATTATTTCTTCCTAGAATATTTCCATACAAATGTCTCAGTCTTATCTGGGAAGAATTAAATATTTTTGCCCATGTGAAAATCTTAAATTGAGACATTTCAGCATGTCTGAGCTTTGAAGAAGAGATTTTTGAAAGTGAAGGGAAAGAAAAGTTTTGGTGTAAACATTTGCCAGGCTTGACAGTATTGTGTTAAGAAAACATACACTTAACATGTCTCTCTTGGGTCTATAGAGACTTCTAGCAAAACCACACAGTGAGCAACCAAATTTATTAAAATGCAGAATAGTTTGTTGAATAGATATAAGCTATGCTACAGACTAAACAAGAAAAAATTCTGGTGTTTTGTTTTGGGTTGTCAGATTTTTAAAGTATGTTTATCTATTGTTAAAACTGTAATAATAGAGGTGCGCAGGAAAGCTGTTACAAATTCTGGCATATTATATCTTCATTTCTGATTCATTTTCTAATTAAGCAATCTTAAGTTATACTCCATTTATCTAAGTCTTTCAGTAATTATTATGTAGTGGGTTTCATATGGACTGTTCTCAAAAGTCTGGAGAAATACTGAAGTTGTCTTTGCTTTTCTTTTCTGGATAGCCTTATGGCACTCATGACAATTATAGCACTACAAAACATCACCTCTTCTCGAGGGCCTCCTGATGCCCTATGATGGATGTGTGCTGAAATCGCCAGCTTGTTCTTGTTCACCAGCTCAGTACCGTGCAGGTTTCAGCTGCTTGCTGAAACTTTCAACTTGTATTTAGATACAAAGATTGATGCTTCTATGTCTTCAAACTTGGAGAAGGGTTTCAGTGTGTTAGACTAGCTGAAAAAGTAAGTTTTAACGAAGACCATTATATCTCCCCGCAAACGTTGCCTTGCTTGCTCTCTTCACTGCCTAGTCAATGTATATGTAATGAAACATAAAAAATAAACCTAAAGAATCAGAAGAGCAAAAAAAATCATATCTCTTATTAAAAAAAAGTAGTGATGTTTTTCTCTGGGGTTTTTTTGTAGTTTGTTTTTAAGTGATGCAATAAAAATGTCGTAATTGCCAGGGCAGACTGAACAAGCGATGATCAGCCCATCTGTTACTTGTCCCACAGTGAGCCTTTCCACACCCTTCACAGGAACGGGAAACTGTAGATTGAAGCCTCTATTGAGCACTTTTCCTGAACTCTGGACATCTGCAAGGGTCGGATGCCTCACAGAAATATTGTACCATTGAGAACTACAGATAGGTTGACCTCCTTATATAGAAAATTTAATGTGGGTCTAATTTACTTACAAGCTCTTTGCCTTCACCAAATAATACCGCGTATGTGTCAGTAAAATTCAATGTAAAAAGAGGGGAGAACATATTAATATAGCTCATAATAGTGATACCCTCTGATCAATCATAGATTTTAAAATGAAGAGTAGAATGTCAACCTAACTACTATTAACATAGCTTATGCAAATCTATGATCAGTGATGGAAACATTATACCACATTCAGTGTAAAGTAAGAGTAGAGAAAAGCCTTTTTAATTTGAAATGGAGATTAGACAGAAGAATACTGCTGAAGAGGAAGATGCTCTACAGCCATGGGATTTCTTCACAACATTAGTGCACGATTTAAGATGTTGCTTCAAATTTTTCTATATCCCACTAGGATTTTGACAATTTCTTAGTTTACTACAAAAATGCCTATACTAGACTTCTAGCATGGATTTCATTGTCAAGATTTGATTTCCCCACCATCATTTACATTTTCACTAAGCTTTAGAGGCACTGTAGTATGGAAAAATGGTGGTTTAAGCTTGAAGGATGTCTGACTGACCTCTGAAACATCTTTGAACAGTACTTGAGGAAGGCAGCAAAGGGAGTTAAGAATAGAACTGAAATTCCCTGAATTCCATTCATTTGCCACTTTCTCAGGTCAGCCACTTTCAATGCACGTTTTCTCCAAGTGTTTGCATGACTTCAGTTTTAGGTACACAATTTAGGGCTCTGACAGAGGGGTTATGGCAATTCTTGCATTGCAGCATAAGGCAATACCAACCCCAGCTATACTGCTTTATTGCCCTATCCAGGAGGGACTCTTCTACCACTTCAGTTCACGGTCCAATGACTTGGTTTGAATGGATGAGGAAGTAGACTTGATTTTAAAATGTCAGGTGAAACTGGAACATTGGAGGCAGTACTCTTAATTACGGCACAGCAATAGTCAGTTTTGATGAACAGGTAGCAACAAATAGCTGAGGGCTTCTGTTGAGCTCACAGTTTGCAGAATTGTAGGCTCGATTCAAATTTCGCATTGTTAAGGGTTCAGACTCTTTTCATGATGACTGGGGCTAGAACCAGGTATGCTCCACCCACTGGAAAGAAATTAAAGGGGGAGCAGGGCAGAGAAAAAAAAAAAGAAACCCCTTTTTATAACGTAAGTGAAATTTTAAAATTTAAAGCCAATTCTGAAAATGTTGATCTAATTGCTTGTCTAAAAAGTGGTCATAATACATAATACTGATTCATGAAATATTCTATAAGTGATCACATAGTCTCCCAGGTAGCCATTGATGAGGTGTTTGGGGGTTTTTATTAGGCTGTTTTTTTTTTTTCTCTGTTATTAGAACAAATTAAATTGTACAGAAAAATCATGTAAAGTTGTGACTATCCTGTTCCTGCTTTTATGCAGTTCTTGAAAGAAGTTCTAGTCAAATAATGTCTGTTAGTTGCCAGGACTCCAGAGAAATAGTCAATTTTCTCTGTTTTGGGCTAGTACGCGCCTGTTTTATTGCTTAATTATTTTTTCCAATTAAATAGCAGACAAACTCATACTGAAATAATATTACGAATCAATGCAGAAAGGTTGCAGCTAGTTAAGCTCACAAGGTTTCAGCACCAGTTAAATTCTGTTATCAGTTTAAGAGTGTTTGTATCAGAGTGGTAGGTCAGTAGTGGTAGCAACTTCTTAAAGTACTCAGTGAGTTTTCAGATGCCTTGAGGTTTGTTGGAAATAAGATGTCACCATAAAGCTTTTCATAGTGATGATATTCCTGTAGCTGGTGATCTTTTGTTGAAATGGTCAGATAGTGACAATCTGGGGCTGCCATTTGAGAGGTGGTTATTCAAGGTTGGATATTTCAGAGTGCTTATAACTGCAGCAATACTTCTGACACAAATATCGAAGTTCAGAGTTGGGGAAAGTTTCTCAGCACTTATTTAGATTTCATTGACTTTAATGTACAAATTATTTGTATATATTTATACTGTGTATATATATGTATGTATTTAATATACAAATTATTTTTATTCTATAGATGGAAATTAAGGCATAGGAATATCATCACTTAGTATTATTCTTGCAAGTTACTGTTTCTGAACAGAAGGAAGAGGTCACCTACGAAACCAAAAGCAGAACTCCCT
Organism: Aviceda cuculoides; assembly: GCA_035590195.1. Classification (NCBI taxonomy): domain Eukaryota; kingdom Metazoa; phylum Chordata; class Aves; order Accipitriformes; family Accipitridae; genus Aviceda; species Aviceda cuculoides. The sequence continues at coordinate 9,875 of JAVJGG010000170.1, forward strand.
GTGTCTGCATTTAGGTATGTGCCTGAATGTATGTTCATGTGATGCACTTGGATTCAGCCAGCTATTTGTGGTTCAAGCTCATAGGTTTATGAAATGCAACAGTTTGCTCTTATACCACTTTCTGCAATGTAACCAAAGGCAGCAATTCTCCTCTTGAAATACCAGCCCTTCAAAGTGATGTACTTGGGCAGCACTGGAGTATGTTTATACTGATTTAGCAAGTATGTGAGGCAGCAGCATAGCAGTGAAGAGCTCTACAGGGAGCTCAAGTGTTGTACCGAGAGGAGATGGAGTGACCTTACTTCACAGTTCACCTTTACACCATGCTGAAGACAGAGCTGTCTTTTCAGACTTCCTAGAAAACCTGTTGGGGGCCTACCAGATAGGAGGGACTTGTTTTGTGACTGGTATTCTGCCCCTTGAGACAACTGTCCAAATTCTTCCCTTCTTTATTATAGAATAGTGTCTTTTCAACTCACCCCAGGTCCTCCAGCCTAAGATTTTTGGTGGAGATGTAGAAGAGGAAAGGTAAAAGATCATATAAAACATTCACTGTATGAATTGAAAACTTTAAAACTAGTAATGATCCTCTCCCTGCGATACCTGGTATCTAAACAAAGTTATACCAGTGTGTGCACAGGCTATGAAAAGTAGCTAGAAAATATCACTGTCTGGGCTTTGGTTTTTCATATGTATTCTGTTTGAGGGAAGTGGGTACATTAAGAGAACCGCAGAAAGTTATACATAGTAGGTAGGATATGTTAGGTTCTTGAATCATTAACACAAAAGACATTTTAAAGTGTTAGCTTCCAACTTAAGGAAAAGTTTAAGTAAACTGCATGTAAAATATCCCCGTGTTTATTCTAGAGTGAAGTGTTGCCTCACTTGACTCTGTAAAAATGCACTTCTTGAAACCGAAAGCTAAACTGAACTGGTTTCATTTATCATATCTGTGAAAGTGTATCATATTTCTTTCTTTCTTTCCCTTATCTAGGAGAAAACAGAAGGAAAAGCCTTGATTGTGAGTTAAACAGCATGCATCCTTTAACTGTTGCACCAAATTGTTTCTTATGTGCTTAATGCATTTACTTTGAATCCAAAGCCTGGAGGTTTAACTTTGGATGCCTTGAAATGAAAGTACACTTTGGTGATGAAGAAGGCATTTGCCTTCAGGTTGGGAAAAACTTAAACTAACGTCATCTCAGCATGATTAGAGCTCGTATGTACTACTGACCTAGGGGCATGCATCAACAGGCAAAAGTCAGCAAAGACAATAAATTCGTTCTCTTGCTTTGGAGAATGCAGCTATAACAAGGTAAAAATCCCTCCAACAAGAATAATAAAGGTCATAATTATTTTAGAAACCAAAGGATAAAAATATTTGGGAGTGTCATTACAGTACTTACAATATTCAGAGTATGGGGTGTGTGCAATGACATAAAAAGAAATGATTTTTAATCAATGCAAAATTAAAGGTCAGGCTTAGAAGTGAGGTTCAGTTTAAGGAAATTATACCATGCTTATTGGCTTGCAGAGTTTGCGCTTCAATTAACCAGTGTAAATCTGAAGAATCAGGCTTTTAAATTGCAGAATCCCTATCCTTGTGCCAATTATTAAAGCCAGTCAGTTCAGACTTACCAGCTTTTCAAGAAGGGACCAGCTTTTTGTCTTGTGGTTGTGTAGTGTTAACATCTTGGCCCTCGATCTGGTTCGGCTAATTAGCAAAGTAATAACACTGTGCTATTTCCACAGTAGAATTGAATCCTTGTAATAATTTCTAGGCTTCATTCCATTATCATACTGAAAACATGTCGATGTACTACTCTCATTTTTTTTCTGTTCCTTCCTCCTCCTTTCCTTCTCAGTAGTTTCCAGCAAGCATTAGAACAGCTGGAGGTGGGTGACAATGAATCTCTTTCCTGTCGGTAGCGTGAAGGTGACTCCTTGACTTTCAAATATCTACTGTACCAGCTATGCAGACTAGTAAGCTCTCATAGAAATACTGCACTTCCTATGGAAACATACTCTGATTTTCCTGTATCTAGTTTCTGTAGGGGTATGTTGGCATATTTCTGCTTCGTGTCCGTAGGATGTGTGTAGATCCCCATGATGAATGCTGTAGTGAAATGCACTTGTGTCCACAGAGAGGTTTCTAAAGAGTGCCCCTAGCACAGAAGTGGCCAGGAAACTTGGAGAGTTAGGAAGGGTGGAGCAAAGAGACCCACTCTCTGCTGGAGTTCAGGCACCTGCAGACCCTGGACGCTCGCTAAAAAGCCGTTGCAGAGCTTGCATAATTCGCAGCAGTGCTGTGTTCCCTCCATAGCTGGCACTGGGGCCGATGGGAGGTGTCGGCGGGTTCGGCGGGACCTTTTCTTTGTAACGTAGGCTGCTCCTGCTTTCCTGAACTTGGCAACTAACAGGCATCGCGTCTGCAAGGCCCCGGGCTGCCTCTCTTGGCAGCGTTCTTGCCCCTCAGTTACTTGAAGGGAGCTCAGTGTTTCTCAGCTTGTCTCCTGCAAAACTCCCTCTAACCAGGAACTCAACACTTGTCCCTAGCCAAACAGTGTTTAATCTCTTTAGGCTCTTTTAAGGGCATGATGCGATACAAACTCCTTAAGTCATCATATCAAACACTTTTAGCGTATGTTTTGGGATTGAGAAGTGCTATTCAGGAACAATGCAATTCTTGCTCTTGCAACTAAGGAATGACTGCATGATTTTGTGTATAAAAGATCTGCATCATGCCTTCAACACGTGTATGTTTTTATGATCAGTGATTAGGAATTGGTCTTTTAATTTTAGGTGCCTCTAGAAATGAGAACATACAGTTTATAACTTCTAAAACTTCCTTAAACATAATTTAAGGATGTCTTATCAACATCTTTACAATTAAGAAAACACATTGCTCATGATCCACTGTTTAAAAACTCAAGAGCTGGCCTTTCTACCAGAAGAATAATGGGGATAATTTTTTTTTTTTTTTTAATAAATTAATGTTAATGCAATGGTATACATCCCTACCTTTCAACAAATTGGAATAAGCCAGCCTTCAAGTACATTTGTGTAAAGCAAGTAAAGATCATAGTGCAGTGCTTTTCATTGTAAAATAAATACTTCTACAGTTTGTACTTTGTGTGTGGAAAACTGACAGTGAAACTATAACGGTAGCAGCTTGAATAGTGAAGGAATGATGACTCAGCAGAAAACTTCACAAGGCGCAATAAATAAGAACAATAATGCTGTTCCTTTCTAATCCAGACTTAAAATTTCCAAAACAAGTGAACATTTGAGGCTTGAAAGCTTTTTTAAACTATTGTACTATTGCCCTAGCAATATTGCCTTAGTGAATATCCATTGAAAATATCTTTATATACTTCACTATTGAGAGCTAAATGGGCTCCAGTAAAAGGATTCACCATGCCTTGTCCTGGAGGATCAATGTGGAAAAAATGCATAACCCTGTTAATGTTGCTGGACACGAACTGGAGTTAGGTTAGTTGGCAGTCTGTCTGCTTCTTCCTTATCAGGCTCCTCTTCCATTAACTCCAGAAGCAGAAGTATGGGCAAACACAGTGCAGAGGCATCTCAGTAGAGAAGTCCCCTAAAGGCTCGTTAGCTCCAGCACCAAAAGCAGACTATGTGCTTTGCTGTGCTGTGTCAGTCTAAGGACATGGGGATCTCCAGAGACCTCGCCAAGCTCCATTTCAAAGGGGGAAAAAAAGAAATACCGATTAGATGCTCTACAAATATTTTGTGCGGGTTAAAGCTAGGGTAACCTGTGCACATTTGCACTTGCGGATTGCCTAGTTAGTGTTTACAAAGGCATAAGTGAGCTGAAGTTAATTAGTAGTAATTTAACACGAGCTCAAACTCAAGCCTAGCAATACATTTGAAGTCATGAAAAGGGAATAAGTCTTGAATCTTCTGAGAGGAAAAATATCACCAAAGCAGGAGGATCCAGAAGTTTGAGAGCTTAAAAATGCTCTGTAGAAGAAATATCTTCACTGTAGCAAATAATGCTCTCTTCAGAGAAAAATGCAACAGTAGCTGTGCAGTCCCCCATGGTAATTGATAGTCTTGGGGTTAATTTAATACATTTATGTATTATACTGTGGACAATTTTGTCATTAAAATCTGTCTTTTTCTTGTTACACAGCCAGCCTTAGCAGGGCCATGTGCTGAGCTCTGTTCTCCTGTGTGCTACACCAGAAAGTGTTGGTTTTTACATCTTTAGATCAGCGCTGTGGTTGGAGTTAGCTGTGAGAGCGTCTGCCAAGCTACAGAACTGTTCAAATGTCAGCTGGCTTCTTATCTGGCTAGGCTTCAGACACACTTGCTTCCAGCGTATATTAATTTCTAAAGTCAGATTTTTGCCCTCTGTTTTGAGGTTCCATCCTTTGGAATTCCTGAACCCTTTCCAAAAATTTCAACCCCACCCCAGACAGACCTATCTTTTAGGCTCCTCTTTCCGTAAGGGGTTGTGAAGACCCGTCATAAACCAGGAGTGGATTTTGTTTCCTCCGCGTTTTGCTATGACACTACACTGATGATAGCCAGCTCCGTAAGGCGGTGGTTTCCTGGGCTTTCTTACCAATGCTGTTAGGCTTGCTGTCACTGCAGGTATCTCATTCTGCAGATACAGAAGACAGTCTTTTTCTTGCATGTGCAATAGGTTGTCTAAATTTACATTAAATAGCTGTCTTTGAAAGATGCCTAACCTCTGGAGGAGACCATTTCAAATAAATCAGTATACCTTATCAAAACCGTGGGTGGTTTGGTACCCTTTTCTGATGATCAGCTGCCTGGCACTGCAGCTCGCTTACCAGTGGCGCTGTGTCCAACCTCTGCACTGAAAAGTTGTGTTTTTTTCCATAGGATGTGTTTAGCTCTTGCTCTTACCAGCTAGAGGAAACCGTGTACAATTAACTTTGGTTAGACATGTAAAAATAAAAATATGCTTCTACTTTGCGTTCACTGGGACTGCACAACGAGTGACCTACATCAAAGGCAGCTTATAGTACCTTTATTGGAGCAGATCAAATGAATGTTTTCTTCCGCTAACAAGAATGACCTGATGCAGAGCTTTCTCTTTCAGACATTTCTTATGTTTATAACTTATCCAAGAGTCTTTAAAATGTCCCCTATTTTTTTTCCTTCAGTTTAGTGTCACGAGGAGCTCCCTCACCCAGTAGTTGTTCTTGGTCCCATGTAACGTAGCAGCATCCTGTGACACAGACCGCCCCTGCCGAGGGGCCACATCTCCTGGAAGTAACACTAGTGCAAGGCACGGAAATAATGATAACCACCTGTAAAATCTAGGTTGAAAATAAATCCCATAAATATGGAAGCTTTCTATTACCTTTAACTAGTAAAAGTGCATCGGGCAGAACCTGAGGTATAAATCCTGTTGATATACAATAGGGTCTTGCGCATTTCTTCAGAGTTTCTATTTGTGCATGGAGAAGATTAATGGTGTGTCTCTATGAGGGTTAGGAACTGTAAATGAGCTGAAGAGATAAAGGGGGGAGTTGTGGAGAGAAGGCAGTTTTTGGTGGCCTCTTCCTGGTTCTACTCAGATAGCCCAATGTGCTCGTACATGGGACTTTCACTGATTATTCTGCCAACTTCTGACATAGTTAAGTGTTTCTTGTCATGGAGAAAATTATGCTCTGCCCCCATCTTAGCCAAATACAAAAAATTGCCAGCAGGTGGCATGCAAAGGGTGCTGTTTCCAATGGCTTTTTGCTCTGGTGGGGTTTTCCCTTAAAAGTAAAATAAAATAGAAATAGGAGCCTAAAAGATGGCGAAGTGAGAAATACCTTCTTTGCTGAAAGACTGGTGATTACTGCTTCACCGTGAACAAGAAAAACAGGACTTCCTTACTTCTCCCTCCAAAATAGTGTTACAAAACATTTTTGCATTTTGGGATCTCATCGCAGAGCTCTGGAGCCAGCGTCTGTCTGTCCGTGAGGAGTCTGAACTGCACCGTGCTGCCAGGGTGCTGGCCCTCGCCTTTGCAGTGCTTTGGATATTGACAGCAGCGCTTGATTTCTGCATGATGGCTGGCGAGAATGACAGAAAATACAAGGCACTTTGTTTTGTGGTGCCATTCCAAATTTTTCTGTGACAACGGGTCAACAGGCTGGCCCACTGCCATTGGGAAACTACGTTTGGATGAAAGAAATACTATTTTTTGTTTGTAGCCTTATTACAAATGTCTGGGTTTAAGAAACTTCTGCTTCTCCCACATTAGCGCTCTAGACAAATCTTGAACTACCTTTGTGGCAAGGCCTAACAAACGCTGTCACTTTGACCTAATCCACTTTTCTGCACAGCTGTGCTAAAGTCACCTTTAGTTTTATCACATTTTAATGCAAACAAGGCCGGAAGGGTGCTTGTTTGGATTGAAGAAGCTGTGACAATTCATCTGAATAGGAACTTCAGTAACTGGGAAGAAAAATGTGACAGGGAGCTTTATCACTGCATTGTACACAACAATCTGAAAATTATTGCTTCTTTAGGGGCCTATTCTCTTCTTGAGGCCTAGCACAGTCTATGCTAAGCAGCTAGACAGAACTTTGAATGGTTTGCCAGTCCTAAAGACAGATTTTAATTCTATTGTTTGTGGGTATCCCTGACTTTCCTAAGAGGATTCAAAGACAGACTGCAGAACAAGGCAGCTGACATAAGACTTTGGCCCATCTTTAAAATTCAAATAGCAAAGAAGGCTTTCCTTGGTGCTCTGAAATTGGTCAAAATCCAATGATGTTTGCTTTCAAAATTTGTCAAGTTCATTCAAAACTAAATGAACTTGCAAAACATGCTTTGTTAAGCCTTTTGAAAAAGTTTGCTTAACCGCTAATTTCCTGTAACAGTGTGAATAAAGCAGGGAGGAAAGATCTTTTTTTTCTTTTTAAAACCTTGAAATTCCCATAGTAAGAAGAGCTTTTCAGAAATTATATATATAAACATTTACCAAATATGGGCAAATATTTATATAGGCACAGGTCATGTTTGTACTAATTATTTTTTTATACTTCAAGTAAATTCCAAGTGAAACCGGACAAGTGCTTGAATGTTAAAAAGCTTTATCACAGACTTCGATAAAGCCATTGCGAACTGAATATTCAAAGTATTTGCAGAACAGCATTGAACAAATCCTTCTTGAGGCTACAGAGTAAAACGTAGGTACCGGGAAATGAGGGATTCAATCTCCTAGGAGACAGTGAACTGGGCTCAGTGGGATCACAGAAGCTCGGAGCTGCTTGACTGGCTGACTCTGCTCCTCCATAGCTGTGAGCTGAACTGGCAAAGCGGCACACAATGTGAGGAGCCTACTGCAGCAGCAAAAATTGCCCCTTCAGGAATTTGCGTATCTGCCTGTCCTGCTGGAAAATATTAAGTGAAATTTGTTCAGGAGCTGCACATCTTCAGCTCGTGGTGTGAAACATTTTAGACAGATATTAAAATACTACTTTAGCACAAATATTAGCAATATAATTGTACTTACCTAATACTAACTTCTTGCAGCTGGAAACACATTGGGGATGCTTTATAACAGTGTGGACAAATACATATAGTTGAGACGTACCTCCCTCTTAATGCAAGCACATGCAAGTAGACAGGAGGTCAAGGACCAAAAAGTCCCCTGTCCCCATGACAGCTCAGCACTTGCTGTGGAAAAGATTACTGAAAGATAAGATTTGTGCAGTCTTTTCTCTCTTCCCTCCTGCCCTCGGTTGCTAAGATTGCAAACCATGGTGAATAGTGGCAGCATCAAAAAACAAAAGTAGTCTGGGAAATTCTGCTGTCAAACATAAAGGGTGGCAACTTCCCAAGCTGTTTTTGGTGACCACATCTGCTTGAAAACAAACAGCTATCAGAATCTGTCACTTTTCTTTAAAGAGAATCTGCACATTATGCAGTGTCTGGCAAATATTTCGCTGTGAAAAGGTGATTAGGTTTTGTTTTTGTTTTTTTTTTTTTTTTTAAGGGAATATGTATTTTGAACTTTTATAGTCTTTAATAACAGCAACACTTTACCGCAGCACGATTATCCTGGTTATTTTCAGAAGTCATGTACGTTCTGGGATGCACACGAGACAGCGTGCTGGTACTAAAGACCTTGGAGGACAGCTCCTGTTCTCATCGGGAACTTCAGAGCGAAACCCAGCAGCGTCTTTTCTAACAGAAACCAGTGGGGTTTGTCGTGTGAGCTTGAGGACCCAGCCGGGTGTTGCTGGAGAAATGGGCTAAGTCCGTAGCTCCTGCTCAGCAGCTCGAGGCGGGCGGGCAGGCCGGGACCAGTGCTCCCCGTCTCGGCCGTGGACAGCTCCTGGCCGCGCTCCCGGCACCGGCGGGACCATTTCTGACCCCGCTGAAAACTCCTCCGCGCGTAAAGACAGAGTCTCTCCTACAGCCAGTGGTGCCTGTGGAGGGGCCAAGGTCTCTAAGCCGCCACCCTTGGGCTGACTGGCACCCTGGCTGGAGCGTATGTACTTAGTTTTATTAAGCGGCGGCATTGCGACACGACTTTGCATTAGAAATGGGACGCTTCTGGCTGGGTCCTTCGAATTTTGCCCCGGTGATAGCTAAGCATGTTTGCCAAAGGAACCTGCTGCCCTGCAGAGGTCGCCTCTTTTCTTCAGGGAGTTTCATGCACTTCAGCCCTACCTAATATTTATGTTAAACTGCAAGACTGTTTTCAATATATTGAAATGCAATTAAAATTATCTCTAATTGTTATGACTTCTATGCCAAGACTTGTCTGCAGTGTTGCAATTGCTGCTTCATAAATACCTTCCAATTCTTTCCATCCTACCCTTTGTATCTTCTTACCACTTTCCCTACTATTTTCTCATCACCTTTCTGAAACAGCACATCCTTAACTTTCCACCTCTTCCAAAAAAAACCCCAAAATTGCTTAAGCTGTCCACTAATTACTTGCAGGTTACCTCAGGTATTTACTGAGTTGCAAACCTGAAGGAGAAATTGAAGACTGGGAACCTACAAAATGCTGTCTCCTTACATAGAAATTTCAGGTTGTTCTCAGTTTAGCACTGCCATCCATTTACAATCAGGCACTTTCCAGGGAAGGAAAAAAAAATGAACCTTCTCTTCCTCCTCCCATACCTGCCTGCCTCATGCTGACAGTAATTATACTGAGTGAGTTGGTAAATTCTTAAGCTTAGGTCTGCTCCCGTACTCCGTGAAACTCTAATGGATCTGGTTATACCCACAATAGCTCTACAGTCAAACCACTGTCACGGACTCTAGTGCAACATAATTAACCGCAAAGTGAGTTATATGTCCCGGGGTGAAAACATAATAAAAATCAAGGTCAGTTACCCTGTTGTAGGAGACTAGGAGGAGTCTTCTGTGTGGGAGTCCATATTAGGCTTCCCACTCTCTTTAAGACTGCAGTTTTTAATATTTAGTAGAATTATATCTTTTAAAAGAAAGTTTTACATCTGTTGACTTGTGAAGTAATGAGTGGTCTTCACATTAATTTTTAATCCAATATTTTAAAAAAATTATTTAGAGCCCATTGGAGCTAGGCTGCAGAAAAAGAAAGAAGAAAATGCTTCTAATTTATTACTAAACAGTATTCCAGCAATTGGGACTTATTCCCAGGATTCTAGGGATGTAGAGGGAATTCTGGCAAATTTCACTATTTATAGGAATCAGTTTTAAAGGAATAGATCTTTGGGCAGTGCCAGAGCTGCTATTCTAGAAGGTCTGTCTTTGATTTCTTATAGGTAAGGCCCGTGGGTTTTGGTGAAAAGCAGGAGGATAACAAAAGTCATGTTCAATGATATCTGAGATTTAAGGTAGATCAGATAAGAGAGGCATCTGTACATGTTGTACCAACAAGAAAATTCCATTTAATTAGAGATCATGATCTTTTTCTTTGTGTTTTGTTAGGCATTATGTTTTAAATTTCATTGCTTTAATAAAGGGAAAAAAAGCCACTGTCCACATAGTTACAATCTAATATATATAAACACATTATTTTTCAAATTGCTAGTCCCGTCTATAGGTCAGGCCATTATATTCATGAAGACAAGTGATGGGATCTAAAATTCCCACTGGAATACCAGAAGCAATTATCTTGCTTGGGGTGGGGCAAAATAAATTTTTTGTTTAAAGGATGAAATAATCTCTTAGTCCTATGCTCTGTGCAATTACAAATTGACGTCCCAGAAACTCATCCTCTGAGAGTGGAAGAAGACCGTCACTAGTTCCTGTCAGAAAAGACTGTGTCAGCCACTGCTGTTTTAACAAGGAAAAATTCAAAAGCAGAAAGACAGGTAACTTGAAGAACTGTAGCAACACTGGTTCTTGAAACACCTCTGCAGTGCTGCCATAAAGCAATTCTTTCATCATTCTACCATCAGGATCGAGGGTGGCCGAAACCTTGTTAGCTTTCGTCAAAGCATACATGGCGCCTTTGTAATGTCTGGTTTGTGCTAGCTGGTGTGTGAAACTCTGGCAAATTATGCTTTTCTGAGATACTGGCAATTTTGTATCGTACCATGTATGCCTGCACACTGTCGCATGCCTAGGATGTGCTCCAATTATCTGAATAATCTTTCTTTGCAAGATAACTGTATTCGATCAGTATCCTATTGGATGCTGATAAAGCCTCTCAGTCATTGAAGTTCTTACACACGTGTCTGACTGTGTATAGCTCTTGCTTCTAAACTACGTTTTAGTTACAGGTTTTCTTTCTTTTCATAGTCTTTATGCTCTCTCCCTTGTCATAGGTCTTTCCTCCAGCAGATTAAAATGAGGTATATCTTAGCTTCACTGGCTGTGGCTGGAGAGGAGCATGAACAAAAATTTGTAATTTTTGGCCATTTCTCTCCAGAAGCTGCAATTCTAAGGGAGTCCTCTCAAATGAACTGCAGAGGCTGGCCTGTTTGAGACCAGCCACCAATCTAAGAGGCTGTTTATCTGAAACACATGATTTAAAGCAGTTATTGCTTGAAGGAGTCAATAAAACCACATTATGACAGCTCTGCTTACTAGGAGAAGCTGTCCGTTATTTTTATTCGTCTGCTGCCTCGGTATACACAACCTGTGCTCTGCAGTTTCTAATTGTTCCTGGGTTTGTACGTCACGCTTGGTGATGAGTTCCGCCACCAGCTATGCGTGTGCTGCTCCACTCTCCCCACTTGGTGCCCTTGTACAAGTGTAAATGGGGGCAAAACTTGGTTCTCCTGTTCAAGCTTGCATAGCAATTTCATTGGTAAGTACAAGCGAGAAATAAAATCCCACTTGCTTTCTTGATTTTGTGAGCTGCTTTGAGGGAAGTATGGCGTTTTTCAGTAAAATGAGATGTGAGTTTTCTGTGCACTGGAATGCATTGTTTTTCAAAATAAGCATTACTCCATAGTATAATTCTGTCTGCGTATCTGGGGGTCCATTAAGCTTTTGAAGTTATTGGTGGAAACTGCATTGTAGAGCAGAGTAGAGACGGAGTACACATGGATGGTGGCAGAACCCCCAAATTGACAGACAGGGCAGTAAGAGGAATAAGCATCATCTGGGTCATTAATCCATTGTGTACAAACTCTGCAAGGACTAGTGAGCGGCACCCTAAGCCTAAGGGAACATGTACAGTTAAAACCTCTCGTGTCATAGGTCTTGTATGCTTTTACCAGTGTGTTAAAGATGAACAAAATGAAGCAGCCTTAACATAATAAAGTGAGCTAAGGAATCCAATAGAATAGCAAATTGTGAGAGGTTAAGAGGGACAGAAAGAGTTTAGTTTGGATTGCAGAGCTCACTACTGTGTCCGTTACTTCATCTTCAACTTTCTTCCTTCCCAGCAGATGAAGAACATAAGCAGTTTCTTGGCTCGTGGTTACGCTTCTCTTTCTTACTGTTATTGGAAGTGCTCCACTCTGAGTTTTATGCCATTGTCTTTTCATTGCTCACAGCTTATCTATCTCACTAATTCTGCTTTATCTCCAGCATCTCCTTCCTTCACTGCTATACTACCAGAAAGAGTTAGCAAATTCGATTTGCTGATTGCTTCCTTTCCTCTGCCCAAGGTAGGTAGGTAGGGTATCTTCCGCCTTAAACTTTCCCAGTTGTCTGCTGAGACAGACCCACCCCCCAGTCAGTCAGATCATGTCCCTCACTCAAGGTCTACATGCTGGCTCTTGTTAATTTTCCACCAGCAGGATCCAACATTACAACTTCACTGTGCTGGCTTATCTGTTAAGCCCATGCTTTTTACTGTCTGAACTTCCTTATTTCATATTCTCCATATCTCCAAATGTATCAGCTGATTCTTTCTCTTCCTGCCCACTTTTCCACTGTTCATATTTTATATTCCCCTGCTTCCTATGTCCTTGTCACAGCAGGAGTATACACTTTTCTGTCATTGTAAAGCAATCTACCTTTGACTTCCTTTTGCTTGATTTCAATGCTTCCATTACACCACAGTTTTCTCCGGTGCTTCAATTTCCAGTTAGTAATGTAACAACTGAAGCGATCAACAAAACTCACCTTTTTGACTAAGCGTCACTGTTGCTTCCCACCCACAACTCGACTGTTTCTTCAGCAAGCCCCTCTGCACCTGTTTGCTCTTGATTTGGGAAACACATTACGTGCACAAGCGGCACAACTCGTCTTCTTCTAGGACCCTCTTTCCGGCCCCATCTATGGAGAGATCTGTAATAAAATGCTAATTTGAAGATAGTTAGGCAGGTAGCTAAGAACATTTACAATGTTAATCATAAATGTGGCATAAACACGTCTCTAGCTATTCAATTCAATCCTTCCATACACTTACACAGGACTTTAGGTTTTAAACTGTCCTGAGTGGAAACTATGACCACGTGTGTTTAGAAAAATGGGGTTGTTGGCTTATTCTGTGGAGTTTTATTGTATGAAAGCAGATGGAAATAGATGCTTTAGTCCACTTTACCTTCAGCTTTAGTTCAGTTTGGGGCCACTGTGCAAGTCTGTCAGCTGTAGGATCTCATACTAAACGAAACATTCTCTACATGTGCAATAGATTGCTCCCTGGAGAGTAAGGAAATAAACTCAGTAGCTGTTGGACTGTAGGACATTCTTTGCTCATCTCTTGCATAAGTGCAAAGTTCAGGGAAACAAGGGAGTATTTTGAATAGAAATGAAACTGAGACTGTGCATATTGTCTTTATTCTATATCTGACTTTTACAGATGGAAGTATGAAGCTGTTGTAGTCGGGGTGATCCTGGATATTATTAGTGACAAATACTGCACTGCAACCAGTCCTGGCAGGTAGCTAAATGGTAATCAAGGAGGTTTTGGGAAACATCTTTGCAGAAGTATTTGAGAAACCAAATATAAACTCTTTACTGAATTGGCCAGGGGTTCTTGTGGGAAACTTCCTTTCAATGATCTCTGTTCTGATGCTGTTATATAGCTCTGATGCTATTATACATTTGCTTACTTCGACTCTGTATGCTTATGTTGAAAATAAGTAGCATGCCTTTCCCATAGTTTGGAAATTTAGTTCCAGATAGTACTTCTTACTCTCACATCATTGATTCATGGCCTGGAACCCATGGGCAAAAACTTTTCCATTCAATAAATGATGTAATTTAGTTATCACCAAAAAAATTACAGTCACAAAAAAAATTGATAGGTGCAAGTCACAGAGGGATAAATACAAACATTCACACTGCTTTCTTTTATTTAATTTGCTTAATACTTTTTAGCATGGTTAAATCTCCTTACCATTAGTTGGACATAACTAAACCATAGATGAAGTGACCTATTATATGGTGAACTGACAAGGCTAGCTTTTAAAACCCCGTGTTTAGTGGTTTAACAAGCATTTTAATGGATACACAATAGTTCAATCTCAGAAGGTCCTCATCTGTTCTTCGATTATCTGTTAGTTTAATTTTTTAAAGTACAGTTGCGATACATATGCTTCATTTAAGGTTTAAAAAGAAAAGAATAGCATGTCTGTGACCTTTCTGAAGAAAAATTGAAGGTTTTATGGATACCATAAAAATTAATTTGAAATTTCAAGTAAATTCAGATGTTTCCATGTTTACATCCTTTCATTAAATTATGTTTCTCCATGTACTAAGAAATTGGAATGAAGCTGTTTTGCTCAAGATATTCTATCTTAATAGGAGCCATATTGTAACTGTCATGCCCATTACAACAAGTGATTGGATTTGCATTTCAAATGAAAGATTATTTTAGAGTTATTTTTTCTATATAAAATCTAGAAAATAAATGGAAAATTAATCTGATAAAGCCTAGTAAATAGGGCATGAAGAACTGCAAAATCTTCATCTCTTTTGGACTGAATTGCCATAGCTACACTGTCTATGCCAAGAGGGCAAGTGAAACTTGTCGTATTAACTTGTTCTTTCTTTGTTTTTTTCTTTTTATTTTTAACTTTTGAAAGCTCAGAGTAAAGCCATATCTGGGGGAGGCGGCCTTGTTTGAGGGTTGTCAGAGGGGTTTTTTTCCTAGGATCTGTCTGTCTCTGTGCTGCACACTTGTGTGGTAGTTGCATAGCGTAACCGGAGATTAATATTCTGGAAACCACAATTTATGATAGCTGCGATCGCACAAGTATCAGCTGACGATACTGTGTCACGTTTTATTTCAAAGAAGTAGCGGTAACAATGGCTTATAGTAATAACAGTAATGCTCCTTCCCCTGGGGGAAAGGCAGAGAATGCTATCTTGCCACATGATCTCATTTCTTTTAAGCTTTGCACTAACCGCTGACATATCGCATAAATGCCTCCTTTATTACCTGCCAGTGATTGTCTTCTGTGTTGGGAATAGCCTCCGGAACCCACGTCCACATGCCAGCAAAGTGCTTCGCTTGCTCCATGTGAATTTGTCTCTGTCTGGCACTCCATGAGGCCCCTCTATACACCTGAGCATCCCGACTAACTCGGGTAGCCTCAATTACACCGCCTATGAAAGGCCTTTGTTCAGGTGCCTCGGTGGAGCCGGGACTGGGAGCTGGCACAAGCCGGGGCTATGTTTCTGGATTTGCCAAGTAAGTAATTTGCCATTTTAGTTAGGGGTTGGGTTTTTTAAGTCGCGTCCAGCTAGTAATGCAGCCTGGCCACGCATCTCTGCAAGGATTCTGGTTCTTATCTTTTCAGTTGCTTTTAAACAAAAGCAGCATTCAGTCACATCACTTCCCTTATCAGCTTGATAGCAGATAAAATAGTTATTTTTCAAATTGCCTCCCTCTTTCCAGCTTTAAATAGACCTATATAGATACTTTTCAATCATTTTAGTCCGTAGATACTTGGTTCACATAAACAAGAATACACTTTCCATTTTATATGACTGTTCATTCAAACTCCCTTTCCATTTGGACAAAGCACATTCCCTGTCTTTCATTATATTATGCTTTAAACTGTTCTGTCCAGCCCTGCTTAAATTAAATGCAGGGGAAAAAGCGGTGCACAAGTCAGTGTCACCATTTTTCCCCGGTGGTGAATTACAGTCTACTACACACACACCTACTCAGACTAGCATGCCACCGATGGAATTGGTAGAAACTTTTACCTTCAGTTTTTTTCCTTTATTTTTCTGCAATGTACTATTTTGAAAAGGCTGGTAATTATTAGGTACTCTGAGTACAGCAAAGGACTAAGCTCTTCAATAAATTTACACTTTGCAGATAAATATTTTGACCGATGGTAATAAATACAGCAACCGTAATAGCAAACTGCCGTGTCTGTTAGCTGTTCCTGTTTGCTAAGCTCTGGGCCGTGCAGGTCTACAGCTTCTTCCCTAACACCACTCCTCCAGGTCTCCAAAGATCTCCAAGTCCTTCTCTCTGTTTGCGCTCTTCCAGCCAAGCCTGGATTCAGATTTGCTGGAGTCCCTTAGCACAGCTTTCCAGGCCCTGGGAGATAAGTTGATCGTTCACCACAGGGTCTCAATTTCGATCCCCTTGGGGCTCCTACGAGCTTTGCCTCTGGCTTGCGTACCACCCACATGGGACCACGGCCGTGCCCGTTGGCGGTTCAGTGTAATGCCTGCCAGGCCCCGAGTCCCAGAGCTGTCTTGCAGGTACGTGATTCACGCACAGATTCTCACCGCTTTGCCGATAGAGGAGTGCAAACGTTTCCAAATGTCACCTTATTTCTTCTTGCCTCACACACATACACGCTGTAACTAACAAATAGGCCCTTTGCAAGCCGACTGCAAAATATTCTGTTAGCAGGACTGGCACTCCACTGTCTTTTCTCCAGGCTGTAATTTTGGGTGAGCTATTTGGGCTCCAGATGGCAAACCATGCAACCTAAACAGTGAGGTACCACTAAGAGAATACATTGTTCAAATGCTACTTTTTAAGATTTTGGGACAACACTTTCAAGGACTTAGTTTTCCCTCAAGATTATATCCGTTTTAACTGGCTCCATATAATCCCTTCCTGCTGAAATGAGGACCAAAGATGCACTTGCATGCTATAGTTTCAACTGCATAAATATCTACTTCACTTCTGTTGCCACTGCTCAAGCTGTCTAAACAACAGCCGTGAATGATGGTAACAACTAACATGGAATAGCCCTGGGAAAGTATAATAATGCAAACTTAGAATGGGGGCGAGGGAAATTGTCTTATTTTCTTTTCTTCAGAAACATGAACTTACTTCCCACATTTGTTTGCTTTAGTTTGCTGATTTGCCAGGTGCATGGATCCAGTAGGCCAGGGCGCACCCAAGACATTTGCCTGGATGGTTTTCTTTTCTTTTACATTGCTCTTCAGATCCTGTTGCATAAATTAACACGTCATTTTCCCACATTTGGTAATGTAGGGTTAGTGGTTAAACATGGTTTCATTCTCTTTTGCACTTGTGTTGAATCAACAGTGCACAGTGTTGGGTAGGAAGTGGGTCTCGAGTATGATGAGTTTCATCAGAGAGTAACTGCGTTTTCATGTTCTGTTGTGTGTGAAATGATCTCTGTTTCTTAAAGTTTGCTCACAGGGATGGTAGAGAGTTCTTAAATCTGCAATTTGTACTCATCTGGTAGTTTCATAAATATTTAAATAAAATGTTTGTATGCTCTTAGCAAATCTCAGTTTTGCACTGACCAGATAGTAAGCTTTTTGTTCGGTCTGAGTCGTGCGAAGAGAAAATGCCACAAATTATCCCCACGATACGGGGAATCGTTTTATCCTTCAGTCTGTGCAGAAATAGAGGTGAGCATAAATTATTAAGAATGGTACCTCCAAAGCTAGCATCAGCAGGGCCAGCCATAGCAGGGAATTTTTGGTTCCACGATTAAAGAGAGGACTTCTGACTGGCGCACTAAACCGCAATTTTATTTTTGGAAAAGATACTAAAGCTCTCTTTGGTTTATCTAAAATTCTGTTAATTTGCACTCTGAAGTGCACGTAAGGGGTAGCTGATTTTTATGCAGCTGACTTTCATTGTTTCAATCCTTATTGGTACTTTGCACTTACAAATACTGTTAACTGACATAAGAATTGTCAGCATAGCCATTTTAAATGATCTCAAAGCAGTCCTCCCTTAGCTGAGGAGCGCATTCCTTCCCTGAGCATTGCAAGTGCCTTTGGTTGGCTTGCAGTGGAGGATGAAGAGCTGGAAGATTAGAGCGTCTGTCCCTTTTGCTTTCAAAACGAATTTTCATTCAGTACTGGCTAAAGCTGGTGGACAGATGGCTTCAGAAAGCCCTTTAACTAATACGTGTTGCCAGCCCTACATCCTCTCTTCTGTTAAACATTTCATTCATTATGCAGTTTCAAGAAATGGTGAGAGCCAACTCTTTCTGCCAGTGTCACCCCTGCACGTAACTCCCCCTTCATTCCAAAGAGCTGTCAAGAGGCATTTTTCTTCGAAAGGGGTAGCAATCTAAGTCTTGCTACAATCAGGTTCTGAAGAGGAAGGGCCTTGCATTCAGCCAGAGCACTAGCAATTGCCGAGATGGAATTAAAAAAGAGAAGAAATAAGAGGAGTGAAAATCTCAAAGGGTGTCAGGCAGCTATTTACCTCAAACAGCTTCGTTAGATGGAGTGTGTTGTACAGACTTTGTTTTACAGATCCAGCTCAGTGTGCACAAAGAGAGTGCCTCAGATGCTGCATAGGTTACCAACAAGGGAAAAGAGAAATGAAAATAACACTGCAGCTTTTCCATTCTACAAGACTTTCTTAACGGCTTCGAGTAATTAGAGGCTGCAGAGCAAAAGTGGCTATTTGTCATTCCAAGTCCCATTTTAATTCAACTCAAAGTCACCTGTTGGTAGAAGAGAAGAGGAGAAACAACCAACTGTTGATTCTGCTTCTGTTAAGTGTCAGAATTGCTTCCCTTAAAAATGCAAGGAATGAGCACTCCTCTGGGGACTGGGATCTTGGAATCGGCAAACAGCTCAGCTGTCGAACTAAGGGCATGGCCATGCCTCTACTCCAGCACGCTACTTCACCAGGGCAAGTTCATGTGTGCTGTGGTGTGAGGCTTTCTGGATGCTCTAAATAGCTTGGATGTACCTACGTTGTATTTCACTTGATTGCAAAGTATTCAGGGAAACGAATTTAAACTGAGGTGCCAAAAGATTTTTCCGGCCTCTTCAACTCTGAATAACCGTGTGGTCGGGACAACAGAGGAGCCGTGGAAGGACCAGGTTCATGGGAGAGTCGTCGTGTTCACCAAGCCTGTGTGCTGTTACACATAGGAAAGGAAAAATTCTTGAGTTTACCCCAAGAAGGAATGAGAACCATATTTCCTCTCATATATTCCTTCTCCTTTCCCATATGCATATACCTGCAAGACTGGTGTGGTTTGGACTTTCTTCATAACATGATGGCCCCACTTACTTTCTTTTAACTGGCAGAGAAGCAGCTGGGGAGGGAAGTAAAAAACATACCCTGAGTTCTGAAATTCTCTGTGTTTGATCTGTTTGCTGTTGATTTTTCTGTTAAATACAAAACATTTTTAGAGTAACTTCAGCCATTCAGGCTAAATGGAAATTGAGACAGGAAGAGGAAATACATTTCTCATTTCAAAGCACATCTCAAACTCCTTTAAATTCAAGGAATTTAAGATACATCCTAGTTTTCTGACTGCCTAGTATGAGAAGAAAGGATAGGAATTTTCTCTAATAATAATAATAATAATATTTCCCTAAGTTGCAAGAATTTTTTAAAGTGTTTACAAATTTGAGTCTTTTAACAACTGCTCACATGAAGAGCTCTAAACAGTTTGATATCACTAGTGCACAGATTGTGGACACGTGTGAAAAGTAGTTCAGCAGATTAATTTTGACTCCTGTCATGACTTGCAATTAACTTCCACAAAATTTTGACACACAGGACTCTGCAGACAGAATGACTGTATTTTGTGGGGGACTTCTTTGCTTTGCCTGGTGTGAGCGCTTCCCTTCTAGTAATCAGCGTTTGGTCCTTGAGCACCAAATTCATGCTTCTGTAGGTTTCATGAAACATAAAACTTAAATCTAAGGCTTCATTCATCACTCAGAGGAGATGTATGTATATATATTCTTCACTGAGAAAATATATTTATCCATCTTACATGGATGTTTTAATGGAAGTATGCAAAATATGACCAACCCCTTGTCCAAACAGAATGAACCTTGATTAGTGTTTGTATGCTCAAGGATACAAATAGACAAACTATCCAAACAACCTGTCCATAAAGAAGAAGTGCAAGCCTGTCCAGAAGTGTTCTGATCAAGCAAACGGTGAACATCAACGACAACAATAGCAGGTTAGAATACGGCAGCATGATTTGAACCAATCAGTCACCAAAGAGGTATTCTCTGCCCAATGCTCTAAGTGGGGAATCTACAGAATTTTGGGGAAGACTCTGGGGGGCAGGGATGCCAGGAGACAAAATTCAGAGGGAAGCCAGAAAGGAGGGAGAACCTGAGATACTCTAAGGGGACCCCAACATCTTGTACCGTGATTTGGGGTGATCTTTCCAGCACCAAGAGGACAGGGAGAACTCGAGGTATCCCACAACCCTGCACCAGGACTGCTGGTACCACTACACTGACCTGCCAGACTCTTTTCCTGAACCACACCGCCTCTCCAATGGGAAAGGGGAGTAGTGTAATTCATAAAATTGTATGTATCTGTGATTAGAGTGTTTGGGTATCCGAACCCATTTAGTCCTCACACTTTAATTTGGTCTTAAACATTGACAAGGCAGAAGTGACAAACCAGCAGAGTAATTCCATGGAGACTGTAAGTAGCACCTTGGACATATCTCAGATGCTGCTGTGATTTGACAGAGTTACTGATTAAAGTTACAGATTACTGGTTAAACACTTTAGCAAAACCCATGCAGATGTGCTGTGGGGAAAAATTGAAGATATTTAAGGAATTTTAAAAGAAAGGTAGCAACACGTACAACCCATGAAATTCAAGAAAGACTACTCTGTTTTGTCACAAACTCATTTTTTTCTCTCTGCTGGAACTCAAAGTTGTTAGTGTGATCTGTGAAGTTGGAATGTATCCACTCCTCCTGTCTCTGGGAATTTTCTGAACTGCAAACCGGCTTAAGTCCGGGTGTGAGATGCAATATGGGGAACAAGCAGAAGGAGGTCGCTGTTATTGATATGCATGTGGCCAGTGAGATCAAAAGCCGGTTTTAATGGTTTCACAAGTGACACAGTGAATAGGGAGTGATGTGGCAAAGAAGCCATCGGAAGGGGCAGTTCGAAAGGACCCAGTCATTCCCTGTTCCTGGATTAAAACACAACAAATGAAAGACAATGAAATCCAAGAAAAGGCTGAAATGTTTAAATGTTGGAAGATAATCTGTTCTGAGCCAAATCCTGCATTTCAAAACACCCTGACGGAATCTGAATTTACTTTAGTTCACAACAGCATTAGTCAAGGAATTTATCTGTGTTTCAAAGGACAGCCTCAAAATTTGTGCTGAAATGGCTCGGAAAGCTCAATTTCAGGACAGATGATAACTGTGACATGACTCTCTGTGCCAATTTGCTCTGCAAAAAAACGAGTTCGAAAATTCAAAGAGTTTCTTATGTTGTTGTTTGAATATGTTGGCTGCTGTACTCAAACTCACAAGCACAGAAGGAGAGTTAAATGGAAGTTTTTTAGGCTTCATTGTGAGACTGTATCAAATACATAGGTCTACATCATCCCAGAGCACAGTCCAGATCACTGTTCTTTAATTAGGAAATGAGACTATGGCACATGCCTATGACAGGAATTAAGCGGTCTAGTACAAGTCTCTTGCCAGCAGTTACTAAGCCATGTTTCGGTGAACACAAGGGTCTTGCAGAATGAAAGCTTAGTCTTGATGTAGTCATGGTTCATCAGTGCTCATCAGGCATAGCCTTAGCCATTGTAGAGAATAATAATAATTTTCCCATGCAGTCTTACATTAGAGGTGCATTTTACTGAGGAGGGTGGTTTTTGTTTGTTTGTTTGTTTTCAGGGAGTGTCTTTCTACTGAAGAATTCTGTAACCTGAACAAGTAGTCTAACAGGAGTCAGCTGATCATGGTTACACTGTACTTGTCTCCACTCTTTCCACCTAGATGTACCGATGTTAATTTTACTTGCTTTATAGCAAAGTTTTCATTTAAAAACGGAAACATCCACCCTGTAAATCCTATTTGTAATGCTTTATAGCTTAGAAAATGAGACAATGTGCTCTAAATCATGAAATAATAGGCCCCCCACAAAATGCAATCCTTAGTAGTATAATTATCATGTAATGATATTTGACTATGTGAATTCAGCTGCCCTGAATAATACACGCTTTGATGTCTCACATTGCAATGTAGTTTTTAACGCCATGTGTTTTGTAGGGCTCTGGGGTTTTGGGATGTATTTTTCCATCATTGCATCATTAAATGTAGCAGAGCATCACTTGATTGCATTCCATAGTTGTTCAAACTTGTGTGTGATTTCAGTCCCCTTAGTTGAGTTGAACTACTTGTACTTTAATAACCAATTGTAAGAATGGACTACGGAGTTTTTCCAAATAACCCACAGAAGAAAGGAACAAAAGTGTTTTCTCTCCTATGTTGATATGAATACTTCTCTTGAAGGAAGAAAATTATCTCATTACATTAGAATCTAATAGGAGGAAGTGCTCAATGTAATACAGTAATGTACATTATAATAGTTACTCTTGAAAGCTGAGGAATAATTTAAAGTACAATATACTTGTAAATATTCAGTCATTCAGTAAACCTACCAATCTTT
The DNA here is from genome assembly GCA_035590195.1 of Aviceda cuculoides. Classification (NCBI taxonomy): domain Eukaryota; kingdom Metazoa; phylum Chordata; class Aves; order Accipitriformes; family Accipitridae; genus Aviceda; species Aviceda cuculoides. The sequence goes on from JAVJGG010000170.1 coordinate 32,093, forward strand.
GACTTTGTTAGTTAATGCCTTTTAATTGCCAAAGCAATCACTGAAGAAAAAGGGCATCAATCTAATGTAATTACCTTAAAATACTATGCTACTAATATCAATCCAAGAAGGTACCTTCCATATTGCGACTGCTATGGAAAGGAAATGGAGCTAGTCTAGAAAGAGTTCAAGGTGTTCCAGCATTCAAGAAGGTGGAGAAGGGAAGCAATGTGCACAGGAGAAGGAGCTGTTGGGGTCTGCCAGGAATTATGAATGCCAAGGCCTGTAGCTCAAGGATTGCTTCAGAACAGTACGTAGTTGCAATATTGCTTGCAGCTGCATAAAATACAAAGGTTAGTGACGTTACCTGCCCCACATAACGGAGTGGGATGCCACTGAATGAGTCTTGCACTATATGTAGGTCATGGAAGCCATCAGATCCCTCCCTCTCTCTTTCTCTCTCTTTGCTGTGGTCTACAAATGGAGTGACACTTGGCACTGAGCATTTGGGAAGATTTTCTATTAATTGTTAGTTTTTAAGACCTATCTTACTCGTTGCTGTATCCTGCTCGTCACCTTTAGTGACTGGGAGAAAAGGGAAAGTGAGTTGGACGACTCATCCCCAGTGGATGGTTCCTGCATTCGTAAACTGGCACAATTCTGCACTTCCCCTGTACTGTAGCATAGGACTAAAGATAGACTTTACCACTTCTGGGTCTTACTGCGCTTGAGTACCCTGTTTACTGGCAGCATAATCTGACCTAGCATGTCTAAAAGCAGAATGCTTTCCTGAACTGTATTGAGTTGATGATAGATATTTCCAGGAAGTACAAAAAAGGAGGAAAATCTTTTCCAGGAGATTCAATTGTTTAAGAGTGCGCATGCTGCAGTGTAGGTGCATTGCTGTGTGGGTTTATATGTTGTTCTAGATATGTCAGGTGCTGAAATCTTCATCATATGCTAGTGCCTTATTTTAGTAAAAAGGAGAAGATGTTATCATTTGCATGATCAGAAATCTCACTGAAAGGATTAAAAGATATTTGGATGCTCAGACTTATTATGACGTAGTGAAGTTGTAGTATTTCTTTACTTGAGATATATAGGAACAATTGCACATGTTGTAGAAATTATCTTAATTAATTGTCTCATTTAAGCAAGTATGAAATACTAATATATGAAATTACTCAATCTCCATTCATCATTTCATACCGTATAAATCCAGTTCATAACCTTTGACAAGATGCAAGTCAGACAACAGAACAGAATTTCAGCAGTCTTGTCCCTGGCAAACCAAAGACAAATCTTGATAACAAAAGCAAGCTGGTTAATGATGAGCTTCTAATAATTGACATTCTTGAACAAACTATTGAGGAATTAGATGAAAGAGCAGATCTGTAGCAAATTCAGTAATGATTTTTTTTTTTGTTTATGTAACTACATCAGCTTTTAGAACGTCCAAGACAACTTTGGCACATAATTGACTCAGATGCAATGTATTGGAAACAGGGAGCAGATTGGCCTTACTAGACTGAATTTACCTGGTTCTGTATAATCAGGTAGTGAATAGGGATATGATACTACTGAGAATAAAGAAATAAGAGTAAGGGGAGAGGAACCAGTGCACAAAAGATGGAGGAGGTACTGGGATGGGAGGTAGAAAGGAATGGATAAGAATCACAGATGTAAATGAAATCTGTCTGCATAGATTGCTACCCATTCATTTTGTTCTCTGTTTTTCAGAGGGAGAACCTTCCTTTCAGTAGCTTTTTTGCTTGTTAGACTCTTCTGTGTGCCTTTAAACAAGGTAAATGATCTAGAACTGGTTTATCTTGAAGAGTGAGAAGCTGTCTGCACCTTCTTTCCCTTCAGTAGCAGCACACCAGAGTGAAGGGCAGCTCTAAATTATGTGCCATGTTGACTGAACTGTAAAAGAAAAACCTTGTCTTAAAAAAAAAAAAAAAAAAAAAAATTGTTAAAGTTTGTAACCCCCTAGTTTTTTTCCATACTTTTCCATTTTTGGACTTCTGACATTGCCTGTATATATGTGCTTACACAGATTGATGGTATCCTGAAACACTGTTGTAACTTGACAACTGTGCATACAACCGTGCGTGCATTTGATGTAAACTTTATCACTACATACTGCAGGTCCTGCTGTGCTATATCTCAGAAGAATGATAACTTCCTGCGATCTAGAGCTATGGATTCAACTCTGATCTGCAATAGGGTTTCTGTGATGAAGATGATACCATTCTTAATGTACAAGCTAAAGGGTGTACAACATACAGGGCTAAATTTACTACGGCTCCACACCACCTCTAGTAGTAAGACAAAACTTTCATTGTCTGCTGAAATCCCATGTAGATTTTTAGACAGTTGTAGGTAAAAGTAGCTATAGATATGATATAGCCATACGAAGTAAAACTTAAGAGTTACTGAATATTTTGTTCTGGTATTGAATGTCCTTCTGAGAAGCAGAAAAAACTGTATAATACTTTCAACTTCTGCTTTTGGTTGAAAGTAACCCTCCATCAAAGGTGACTAAAAGCCGATACAGGCATAAAGCTCTGGTCAGAAGTACACTTTGTGGACTCTACTAGGTTCGTTCTTAAGAGTACCATTTTTGAGGCAATATCCATAGAAAAAGTTGACTGAAATGTCAACGACAGCAAGAGCTCGCATGGATTCACCCAGTTTCACATCTAGGGCTGAAGCAGAAGCAGTATATACAGCCTACGGTGGCTGCCTTGCTCCACTAGCAAAAGGAAGTCTGGGAAGGAAGTCTCTGTTGCTGGGAAGGAGAGGAGATCAAGAAATTATGATTTGTTTTTCTTGTGAAAACAATGTATTGTAGATCTCCTTGAGATAACAGGAAATAGGCTTTTGGGAGTAGTACTGAGGAATGGTGTGTCCTAGGCTTTTACAGTGAAAACTATTGCAAGTTTTGGTTTTGTCATCCACGTGTCCAGTATCCAGAAGAAAGTGTGGTATATTTGGTTCTGCAGCTTATTAAAACACACTAATGGGACATGGCTTTCTTTCTAGTAACCCAAACTCTGCGCCCTCATTGCTTGCTTATTGTTTGATTAGATTAATATAAAAAGATCAAGTTTTATTCAATAAGAAAGAAAATTATATTCCTCAATGGAGGGAAGTGTGTTGGCTTTAAGACTGGAAGAGCTACACGAGGACCCTGTTCAAGTCTTTCCAGAAAAGTTAGGAGTTTTATTTCCTTGTTGACTCTCTTGCTGCTGCTAGACTCTCAGGCAGTTTGGTCTGCAGCTTTCCCCAGGAGCTGAAATGCTGACTGTCACCACCTTGTGTCAGGTCTCAGGGAGGCTTTGTCACCACTAGGCGTTCATTCTCCCCTCAAACCAACACAGAAGTAATGCATATATAATGCGCTTCCTGACACATGGTTGCTGGTTACTGCTCCACGATGTGGATTCCGAAGGGCGTTACTGCAGAGAGCTACTGCATGTTCCACTGATGCAGCTAGGAGCAGCTAGCGTGTTCGTGCTAATGATCGATATCAATGAGTTTTCAAGGGTTGCGGCAAAGATTTCTTGGTGTCAGGTACTGGATGTTGAAAGGTGTGTGTATATGTGTGTGTGAAAAAATTGGATTCTGACTACAAAATGCAACACTACTCAACTCCCCCAAAATACAAGAACAGCTGGGTTTCACAGATTTTCTTAGCAAGTGTCCTGGTTTCAGCTGGGATAGAGTTAATTTTCTTTCTAGTAGCTGGTATGGTGTTGTGGTTTGGGTTCAGTATGAGAAGAATGTTGATAACACACTGATATTTTCTGTTGTTGCAGGGTAGTGTTTAGACTAAGTCCAGGATTTTTCAGCTTCTCATGCCCAGCCGGTGAGAAGGCTGGAGGGGCACAAGAAGCTGGGAGGGGACACAGCCAGGGCAGCCGACCCAAACTGGCCAAAGGGGTATTCCATATGGTGTGATGTCATGCCCAGTATATAAACTGAGGGGAGTTGGCTGAGGGGGATCACTGCTCAGGAACTAGCTGGGGATCAGTCAGCAGGTGGTGAGCAATTGCATTGTGCATCACTTGTTTTGTACATTCCAATTCTTTTATTATTATTGTTGTAATTTTATAATTGTTATTATTACCATTATTAGTTTCTTCCTTTCTGTTCTGTTAAACTGTTCTTATCACAACCCACGAGTTTTACTCTTTTTTTTCAATTCTCTCCCCCATCCCACTTGGGGCGGGGGCAGGGGGGCAGGGGAGGGGGTGCACGGTGAGTGAGCGGCTGCTTGGTGCTTAGCTGCTGGCTGGGGTTAAACCAAGACAGTGAGATAGCTTAGCTGGGTCTCATGTTTTTGAAGACAAAAATCATGCCCCCAGTCCCATTCTCTTGTTAAGTGGTCTCTATTTATCCAATAGTCACACTGGATGTGGTGAGCCAGACCAGAGTTTACGTGGTGACTCTGCCCACAAATCCTTTCAGAGGATTTGAAAGTGATAGCAGCAATAATAGTTGCTACAGAGTGCATCTAATTTTGAAAGCATTTTGCCAGAATACCTGTACTAATGCAGTGTTAATGTCTTCATTGCTGCTGGTGTTTCAGAGCATTTGTAATGCATGGCCTGGCTAAAACAGAGGCTCAGTGCAGAAAACTGCTCACAAGAAAGAGCTTGTTGGCTAGATTTCCCCACAAGAAACTCCAAGGTGCCTTTGTAATGTAACCCTTCATTAATGATAGAAATTGAGTCAAAGGAAAGTATCGCAAGCCACTGAGGTTAACCAATATGCCACTTAAATATAACTGTAGTTTGTGTTATCTGTAACTGAAGAAGGTCATGGGATCTATCGCTTGCAGTGGGAGTTTGCAGTGCCAACAAATTAGCATCGAAAGCTCTGGCTCGGCATACAGAACAGGGCACTAACTGCAGCCTCTGAAAACTTCTCAAGAGAGCTGCGAATGGAGAGGAACAAGCTTCCTCAAGCTTGTGATCTTACTGTCATTTATTACAACAGCCCCGCTCTTGCTGCCAGCCTTAATGTGCTTGAGAAACTGTCAGCTGAGCCTCAGAAAGCAAATGGCAGAGACGACAATGCCAAGGCGGCCAGGGGGAAGCTGAGCCGCCACGGAGCGCGCATCTCGGAGGAGCAGCGCTACGGCCGCTCGCGGAGCAGACGCAGCGCTGGGGCTGAGCAGACATCTCGCCTCTTTTTGCTTTGAGGATGAGGAAGGCAACAATAGCATAAGCCCGGAAGAAAGAGGACTTCTGAGAGGGTAGAAAAGAAAACCAATTTACTTTGAGAGCAATGAATTTAAGTGCTTTTGCCCTTTCTTAACAAGACTGGCTAAGAAGGAGAAAAAAGGAAGAAAGCAAAGTCTCCTTCTTCTTCCCCTCCCCCTTGCAAAATCCTACATGCCCTTTTGGCAGAGATCCATCATTCACTTAATGTGTCCTGCTGAAATCAATTCATGTGTCAGGATTTGGAGAGCTAGAACAAAATTTGTTTGCTGATCCCATCCACAGATCACTCAAGAGGATTCATAAAGGTTAGCAAAAAACCCCAACAAACCCACATTCAATTTGCTATGTAGTGTAATACATTAGAAAACGACAGATTCCAACAGGGAGGAGAAAAAGCCTGATTGCACAAACCAGTTGGTGCCCCTTGAAGCACGCGCAGCTACACGAAAGGGGATTTGCCTCCTTTGGCAATGGAAAAAACTGCCTTCTAGTGGAAAGCTGTGCACTGTTGGGCAAGACGGTCAGGGCTGGAGGAGGCACTTCCCCTGGGAGCAGCTCCGTGGGGTGCTCGGGGGCACAGCCCAGGGCCTCAGAGAAGCTGCGCGGCACTGGGGCAGGATGGAGGGCGTGAGGTGAGCACCCATCAGCATGACAGGAGCGGTTCCCTCGGCCACCAAAGCTAGCTCCATCTCACTCTTGTCTGCGGGGTTTGGAAGTGTTCCCATCTTCAGATCTCTTCTGGGGCGTGCGTGGAGGAACTGGGCCATTACATACCCCCACCAGGGCAGGCTGGGAATTTTCTCCTCCGGCTGCTTGTGTTCACAGACCTTAGGCAGCCTATGAAACGACTCCCGTTTCAGGATTCCCTGGTGTCTGTCTGCACTGACATGTTCGACTAACCCAGAGTAAAACTAAGAAACAAGGATTCAGTCCAAGTGTCCATAACTGCCCGGTAACGAGAACTTCTCAGGATACAGGCATGAGCTGACTTGGCCACCACATGCTATTTTGTCTGCTGATGCGCCGAGAGGGTTCACTTTATGCTGTTGCAACAGATACAAGTAGGACCTTGATTTTTGAAATGATTCTTAATTAAAATACAATTAAATGCTTTAAATAGAAAGCAGCTTTCTCTAATGTCATATTTGAATAAAAGGGATTGCTATAGAAGTTAATCAGCAGAGTGTTCAGGAATGTGTAAGCTCAACTAACACCACCACCATTCTTGCTTTCCTAGGTTCGCACAGTTGCAACTTCATACAGAACGTTAGATTGGGAGAGTAGAATTATTCTAGCTGAAGATCACACTAACTACATTAACCTACTCATGGACTGATGAGCTATTTTATAGCCTCACTGCATGTAGTTCCTCTGGTAAACAGTGTGGGGCATGATGTCACACTTGCTTAAAGCAATTTGTTGAGTTGTAAATATCACTAATCAATTCCTGTGACTGAATCCTGTGACCTTGGGTGTAATCCATGACAGTGCTGACTTTAATGTATTTTCTAGCCTTAGCAGAAGTACTTTTAGCTGCCCTTTCCCATTAACTTCCCATCTCGCTAATAAAATACTAAAAGAATTATATTCACCACTTCTGCCAATTTTAACCGGAAACAATTCTGACTAAGGAATATTAAATGTTGCACGTTGACAAATTTGATCTCCTGCTAGCTGTTGCTAGGATTGGCAGCCATCTCCTTGGCCTTTTCTTAAAGCCAGACATATTTTGCAGCCCAGGGTCACTTGGCCACAATTTCAAATTTAAATTTAAGGAGTTTTTATTTATGCCCAAAGCAGCACAGAGTGAGTGATCTCTGTCTGTGTGAGAGGTTTTATTGTGAGACTCCCCGAAGTTGAAAACTTCCCTCTTCAAGTCCAGAGCCTCCTTCCTGCCCCTCTTCCCCTCCACCAAACTTGCATGCAGACAGTTTTGAAAATGATTGGTATTTGTTTCCAATTGATACCTCCTAAAGCAGGAAAAACACTTTCCGGACTGATTTTTTTTTTTTAATAGGTTTCTGAAGGGTAGTTTGGGGGGGGATGATTGAGGACAGGACACAACTATCTGACAGGAAGGATATTTGCACTCAGAGGGGTTTTTTCCTAACATCTGAAATCATTCCAGTGATACAGGCCCACATCCTATTAACTGAATTGCCTTCGCACTATAGATCAGGGGTCAAAAATCTGTGCAGCGAGGCTGACCTGGCCAGGTTTCTCCGACTCAGGGCTGCTGAGCAATGACACCATTGCAATGCCAGGTAGGTGCACCCTGTGTTTGAAGTAAGGGCGAGAGCTCAGGAGCAGAATGTGATCTGCCAAAATTTCTCTTGCTGTCTTTCTGTAAGGACATGAGAAATCTCTGCATATTTGGTTTTTCTTCCAGGCTTGTGATAGGAGTATAGGCGTAGTCAGTAACAGATACAGTCTTGTGGGACTCTACATCTCCGTAGTCCCTATGGAGATTTTACACTTGTAATTCTCAGTTCTGGGCTTTAACTGTCTTGCTGGCTACAGCAAAAATCCTCATTGCTTCACATCTTGGTGAGAACTTGATGTTGCAAACCTGTCTTTCATCTTATTCTGTACTGCTGCACTTCAGCACCTCCAGGCCTCCCAGAAATTTAATTTCAAGTGCCTTGGCACTGTAGGCTTCAGCAGATGCATCTGGCCTGGTTTTGTGTTGTGAATGTGATGGGCAAATCTGCAGCTCTGAGGCTCACTGTGCTGGGTGACGTGGGCATGTGGGAGGCAAGGAACCACAAGCAAAGACTGGCAAAGTTGTTGGAAAGTTTGTTCCCTAGAATCTGAACTTCAGATAAATAGTACATGCTGGCTGTAATTTAAGTTCAATCAATATTCAGTTAAAAAATAAATAGAAAGCTTTTTAGATCAGTGAGGTAAGGGAATGTTGGTTCAAGGAAGTAATTACATATTATGTAGAAAAAGTCAATTTAAGTTCTCAATAATTTACTTAAGTGATTTACTTGACTGATGTGTTGTCTTGACCCAATAGGGCAGAGTAACAGACACTAAGTTATGGCATAGTTCCAGCAAAAACAGCCGTTGTTACTGTCCGACATAAATCATTAGCTACTGTCTTGTTCCAGGTGTACACAGGTGCTATTTAAAAAAAAAAAAAAAAAAAAAGTGATAAATTTTATGTTTGTAAACATAACTCTGTCAAAACTAATCCTGTTTCTGGCAGATGAAGATGTTATCCATACCTTTTGGTAAGGCAATATACATTTTCAGGAAATAAAGTTCCTAGTATGTAATTAGCTGAAATTGGCAGTCCGTGGGGCAGTAGGGATATGTGCTGGTTTTTAACCGGAGAGCTGTGAAAGAAACTGCCCTCTTTGCCAATACTGCACATACACATGGGGCGCAGCTGAAAGAAGGGCCGGCGGTGGCCGAGTGAGCGTAGCACCCGCCGGCACCGCTTTGCTGAGCAGATCGGCTCCGGGGCTGAGCCGGCGTGACCGCCTCCGCTTCTCGCTCCGGGCTCTGGACTGTGATCAGATGTTAGTGGCTTTTTAAGGATGCTCTTTGGACTTTTCCCAGACTACATACCGTACATGTGGAAGAGAGAGATTTCAATTTGTAGTCATGACGACGACACTGGCCAATACTGCTTTTCTCTTTGCTTGCTGTAACTGTGATGCCCAGAGTCCTTTTAAAAATTACCTTTTGTGCTGTACTCTTCCTTTAAAGTTGAGAGTGAACTTTAGCCTCTGAAAAGATGAAACCCCCGAGTGAATCACTGGTGCATTGGGTAGGTGTGCTGAGCTGCTGAACTTAGTCTTGAACTGCATTAAGTCTAAAAGAACAGCACCGAGCCCCACATGCTCATTCCAGATATATGTGAGACCAACTGAAATCTGAATTTAACCAACTGCTCAGTTACGCTAGAATGTCTGCTGGTATTCCTGGGTAAAGTTGCGAAGGTATGATCCAACATGTTAAAAAGCTTCAAGCGACCCATTAGTCACCTGTTACACACCTGTTTCCCTGTTTTATATTTACTCTCTTGAGCGCTTATAGCAGCAGTGCTAGAGGTACGTCTCCTCTCGTGCTTCAGAAGTGCCTTCCCGGGGCAACCAGGATGGGCAGCACCCAGAGAAGCAGGCTCAGAGGTGCACAGCATCAGTTTCGGAACACAGTTTTCCCCTGGCACTTTGGAAGCTCTGATTATACTATGGACTAAACCAAAAAAAAAAAAAAAAAAACCAACACAAAATGCCAAAAAAAAAACCCAACTAAAAAAAGCTCCAAACCACTTCCCAGTTGTACTCCCTTGAAAATTAATATTGTATTGGAATATAATTCAACTGGTGCTAATTCAGCACTAGCACTAATATTCATGATCTCCCTTTCATTCCCACGGACTGAAGATTAGCAGCTTTATAAAGGATCTCTGGAAGAAGCAGAAAGCTCGAGACCGAGGAGGGAAAACAGACATATGGTAATTGGACAGGATGGTGGTGAGCAGCAAAATATAGGTGCGTTCTTCATTTAAAAATATGGGTTTGCAATCTCAACGTGAAAATGCCTATTGAAAATAATCAAACTGGGAGCATATACAACCCAGTAAGCCACTTTGGGGGGGCAACTATAACAAGTGTTTAGAATGTAGCAAAAATAGTTACTGACGATTTTCCACATATATTCTTCCAGTAATCAGTATCTTAAAATTTCTGGAGCTTGGTTATGTAACCAGATCATCAGATTAATATTCAGGACCTATTTACAGAAAAACAATACGCCTATGATCTATTGTGGGCTGGTTTTAGATTTTGAACTTCAGTGGTAAATGCGGTTGATAAACTTCCAGTTAAATTAACGTGACAGCCCTGGAATAGTAGTAGTATTTTGCCTTTTACAGATGAGAATAGGTGTTGAAATTAGTTCTCAAAGAATTAACCTGAACTTCAGTCCTTTCAAGTCTTCAGTCTCTTGATAAAGCCTATAAATACCACAGACAGGGCTTATGTCATTAATCTCTTAATGTTATAAACATTTAATGAAGTTAAATTTGAAGTACAACACATTATAAAATCGATCTGATCTTGCTGGGGAGACAAAGGGAAGAAAATTGTTTCAGTCATTTGGAAAACAAATTAAGAATTATATTCACTTAACTTTGAGGCGGATGAAAAATTACGACCAAGACAGATAGACCCATTCTATTTCAAAGGAAAGCAGGGATCGGGAGCAGGGGAAACCTCTCTCTGTGTTAGATGCGTCCAACATATATTAACACCACCGTCAGTGGCAGGCAGCCCGACATGAATCACTTGGGAGATGACAAGCAGCACTTTCCTAGAAATTGGAGGAATTTCACTCTAAATATCGCAGCCCGGACGCCTCTTCCACGAAGTCGCTACTTTGGCAGCTGGAGATTTCAGTGCTTTTGACCATATGTCTTCCCTATGCCATCCGCAGTTAACTTATTAGGGGGACGTTCACCTGCTCCCAGCATTGCTCCTGTTCCCTCAGGCATGGTATGCCCTGTTTGGCTCTCAAACACGACGTCGCATTCTTTGGCTGGAGGACAAAGCTATTCCTCCTACAAATGCCGGCAAATGCTTTCCTGTAATTGGCTTTCTAAGGAATATGTTGGAGCGTGAGGTCCTCTCACCTTCTACTGAAGTGGGAGCAATGGACTTTACTGGCAGCCAAATCAGTTTCCTAGCACGGTTTAACAGCACCTAGTGTCTCCTCAAAGTGCTAAGTGGGAAGAAAATAAATAAATAAAAATAAATACAACCCTATTAGCAAAGGATTACTGTGTAAAAATCTAAGACAATGAACAGGAAAAGTGAAGGGGCAACGGACACGTTAAAATGCTGCAGACAGCAAGCTGCTCAGAGGAAAGTGTATTTGTTCTTTCTTTTTAAAACTCGTTATTTATTTTCTCTATTCTTCAGGTCTAATGTCTCACTAATGAATTCCAGGGGGATTTTTGAATCATGGTGATATCATGGGTTAAACCCCTTCTCCACTTTTTGAATGTAAATTCTTTTTGACATTCTTACTTATTGCGGAGCATTGACTTCTTTCCTACAACAAAACCAAACGCTATTTGGTTTTGCATAGTTAACATTTTGCTAATGGGTAGCCAAGATTCTCTCAGCAGCTCAACAACATTTTCTAAAGCACACTGGCGTTGTTGTAGCAACTGGTGGCTGATCTGTGAATAAAGCAGATGTCATTGTGGCAGGATAAAGGGAGAATAATCTATCACTCGGCCACTACCCCTCCTGCCCAAACAAGTCATCAAAATGACAACTTTGGTGTGTAGTCACTAATTAATGTCTGTGTATCACCTTATCTCATCTTGTTATTCTATAAACTGATGTTATGTTATAAATGCTAAGAATTTCTTAACCCCTCGCTGTTGTCTTTCTCACGGAGGAAGCGCAGCTAGGATGTGCCGAGGCACTGACAGTTTGCCAGCTTCCTTCTAGGCTTTGATTGATTTCGCACTTTTGTCCAAGCTGGTTTGGCCTAAATAAACACAATATATATTCTGGGAATTTTTTTTTCTTTACTGTTTAATCTGAATTCAGCTCATGTGGCTTGCAACTAAAGATGGGCAAGCGTCAAAATATTCCGACTGGTACCCAAGCTGAGTACAAAAGCGGAGACAGAAGCAGATAAATTGCCTTTCTAACTTCTCAGAAAGGCTTTAATCCTTTTATTATTTTTTTTTCTAGCTTCTATTCTAAATCTCACAACTTATACTTATTTGGTACAACTCATTGACCGAAGTGAGTCATCTCACATCTCCCTCTTTTGGTGGCAGAAAATATGATGTGGTTTAGCACTGTCCTATTAAACACTTTCCGTTAGAATTTTCGCTAACTTTTTTGTATGCTTTCAGTGACGAAGCAGCACAGCAACCTGCCCCTGCTTTATGGAGACCCTCAGACTTTGCACCGAGTTTCAGCTTGTCAGAGGCTATTTGTTCCCTCTGTGGAACTGCTGTCCACATCTTCTGACTTAAAAAGCCTACTCTCTGCTGCCTCCTTTGCCTCACGTCTTTGTTAATCATTTCACTTAAGGAGACAAAACATGAGACCATGTTTCTACGATTTCCCTGGTGCGTGACTCATACTTAATGTGGAGGCTACATTAATTACTGTGTGCTTAGCATTTAATGAGGTTGAGAAGGAGTCTCCTCACTTCAGCTACACAGAACACGCAGCGAACCTACTACATACAGCGAATACATTTCCAAAACACTAAAATCTGGATATGTATTTTATAAAAGGAGGCAAATCGGTCATTGCTCAAGTTCCTTAAAATAGGATGGCAAAAGCTGAGAAATCTGGGCCGTAGTCCTAATTCTTTCACAGACTTCCTTTGTGCCCACTGGCCAACTCTCTTCTGCTTTGTGTCTCCTGATTTCCTGTCTGTTTATGGGGATAATAGTGGCTGACTGAGGCCAAGCTCAGTGCAGAACATTTGTATGACTTGACACCACAGCATTATAGGAGGCCAAGAGGAATTATCCTGATTTTTTTTAAAATATATGAAAAAACTTATTTTTGTGATAAATTATATATCTTCCTGAGTGATAGCATTATGATCTAACACTGCTACCTGTACTGTATCTTCTCTGTCCCTCTGCATTAACTTGTTTCTCAAGGTGCCAGTTATTTAATATCCTCTGTAGTTTACAACAGTTCAGATAAATTTAAATCATTTCCAAAACAAGCTATATGTGGACAGATGTGATGCCCATAGCGCATATTTCCATGGGCCCACATGCAAAAGAAAAGTTCTTGGAAAGAAATTAAGTGCAAGAAACAACTCACAAAACAGGTTTCTTGTTGATTCAATGGAGTAGATGTTTGGATTTGGCTTGAGCCAAATGAAATTGCTCTATGAGCTGTGTAACAACTAGGCAGGCTTAGCTTTGGCTAAAATCTGTCCATTTAGCCAAGCCCTTTCTGTGTTCCCTGGTAGACTCAGTAGTGTGCCTTCCATGCATTGAATTTTTCAGGGGTTTTCCTCCTTGTGTGTTTTTTCCTCTGTTTTCCAAAGCATTTTTGGGCAGCACCCTATCTGTAATAGGCCATTAGTTTCTTTACCTTTCAAGTTTCTTTATCTGTCTCCTAGTTAGACTAGTTCTTGTCTAATGAACTGCTTTTCTCTGACCATACTAAAAAGCAGTCTGATGGAGTTCGGTAGAAATTATTTTTCTTCAAGATAGTGTTGCCATCACTTGGAGGATCTCTATGCTCCCCAGCTGATAATGAGTCAAAGTATGTGATAGTAAAATGCAACCCTTGGGACAATACCAGAAACCTCTCTAATGGATTTTGGTTTAATTTATTTTCTAAACTCTATGGGGCCCAAAAATAAGTTTGGGGGTTTTTTTTGTCATTGAGGCATTATGGCCTCTTATTGTATAAATAATAAAAGGATTTCAGAATAAAAGGAGAAATGGCATAAAGGATCCATGAAAGAATCTGCCAAACTAATTTGTAAAATATTAATAGGTAAAGCAGCGTTTGCTGACATCATGTGAGTGAAGCAAGCTCAATAACATTGAGAGAATAAGAAAAATTAGTAACTGGAAAAGGGTTGTGAGCAATGAGTAAATGTGATTAACGGATAATATCAAGCACTATCTATAGGACTGTTCATGTGAAATCCCATTTTAATTGATGAGTCTGCCTGATGAAGAACAAAACTCAGTATTGCCTCTTTACAGGTTTTTGCTACAATATCTTATGCAAGTTTAGCCAATTAGAGAACACCTCTTCTGGTCCACTCTCTTTAACTTTGTTTTAAAAAAATACTAGTGCAGCTTTCTCAATAATATTGAAAAGGTGAGTTAGGAGGACATAGTGTATAAGATGACTGGAACAATTCCGTATTTCTTATATTGGTCTGAAAAATTAAACCGTACACTGTGAGAGGTTGAATATTTTTTTCTGTTGAGTGTCCTCCTCCTCTGTTGTATTGTAGCCCCACATACAGACCAAAAATCAAGACACACACAAGCCGTCAGTGACTGGGAGTGGATCGGAGAGTTAAATATTCTATAGAGAGCTAAAATTCCAAGTGCTTGGAGAGAATAAAATAAGAAGCACAAAGATGTTGCAGCCAGGCATGCTTGTGAAAATCAGAGTGTGAAGCACTGCAGTAACAGAAAGTTGTGCATAATGTGTTGTTCCCAAGAAAAACTTCTGTGCTTTCTTGTAAAGTAGAGGTGCACAGGGTTTTCTACACTGGTAGTATTGGGTTTCTGATGTACTGCTAGTGAATTGTTTCTACTGGCAACCACAAAATCAACTGTGGATCTGGTATGATATATGCAACGTATTTGGGGATATAGGGAAAGGGTGCAAGCTAGCATAGGAAATGCAAAAGCTAGGGTTAAGTTTTCTGTGCTGAGAGAGTTTGGCTTTCTGTTAAAAATCATAGGTAAGTGGTGCAATTTTGATACCATCCTCTTTACTGCATTTTGAGGGGGGTTTGTGCACACAAAATCCTCAAAACATTTCTCTAAGGTAAATATAATCTCATCTTCTCCCAGAGATACCAAACCTCTTTACAAAGCAGACATCTTTCCTAAAAAGAGCATAACGCAGTGACTTTGCTAACAAAAATACAAGCAAGGAATTATGTGAACCTGAGAGCACCAGTAGTAAATATATTGCGCTACACTTAGAAGTGAGATTTCTCTGGGACTTGTTTCAGACCTCCCAATTGCAAATTACATATGTGCTATTGATGAATCTATGAATATGTAATAACAACAAAATGGAAAATCAGTGATTTCAAAAGACTCCAAACCATCAAAAGAAGCCGTTAGGGTTTTACAGCACCACCTCTGGACAAGAGAATCACAAAGTTCTGGTATCCTTCTTCAAACACCTGGAGTCCTTTAGATCCAAGTACATCTCTTCTTCATTTTGACTTAATCATACGTCATTAATTGTTTGCTTCCATAGGTAGGATTCCCTTAACTTTTGTTCGAGATTAAAAAGCCCACCTTTGAGGAATTATTGGTACGATTTTGACCAGAAGAACATCAATTATGCTAGCAAATTAGGTCACTTGCCATCGTGACAGCTATCCGAGATAACCATGAATTAAGAGAGAATGTTTTGGAATCTAGATGAGCTTCATCATCTGAAGTTCTGCTGTGTGATAAAATTCCTGTCCTTGGTTCAGTTTTGGACAGTTTTGGAACATTCAAGCCCGACTGAGACTGCACCGCTGTTGTTGACAGCAACAATATCTGCCATGTCAGTCGCTGAGTCTGCAGTTTAGTCCTTCTACCAACAACAGAGTTGGAGAGCTTCTTGTTCGGTTGACTTCTTGGGGGCAGGGGGCTGTATTAGTTAATACACTCATTTCGACGTTCAGAGTGCATATTTCCTGATATCTATTATAAAGATAAATGTAAAAATGTCAGAAATACTTATGCTGAATCTTAATTTGCATATGTGCCCCCTGACCGTAGTCTGCAATGTTTATGTGTTCAACAAATTGATTTTGAAGTGTGGTCAGTTAAAACCAGTTTTGTAATCCACGGGATAGTCCATTAAAAGCCTTGTGTAGTATGGTATGTGTCCATTATTTTCCTTTTCTAAGTAACTACGTACCCTTACAATAACTTTACCAAATGAGCCACTTAAGAGTACATTTTAAGGATGTTTTCAGTTTAATTATCACTGTTGAAAGACATATCTCCATTAGATTTGTGCGTACATGGCAAAGAAAACTTAATCATTGACTGATTCATGTTTTATGTAGGTACTTTGAGTATTCAAGCTAATTGTATTCAGGTTAGTTGTCCTTTTAAAAAGGCCGAGAGATAAAATCCTTAAAACTTGCTTAGGAATCCCAAGGCAGAACCGCTTCATTTCCATTAATCAGGGTTCTGCTATCAAATGAGGAAGTGAGATTTCATAAATAATAGCTTCCCAACTTGCAATTATGCTTGTTCTCTTACACTTCCTACCCGTCTTACTCTTCCTGCTTCTTGAACGCATGTTTTCTTTAAAAGCCTCAGCTAGGTTATTAATGTGGACAGCAATCCAGTGCTTCCCTTGGTTAGCAGAGACGAAAAGATGTATTTTCTTTTGAGAGCTGCATTGTTCTGCAGTTGCGTGCATTTCACTCCCATTGTGTGGATCTTCACCAAGTAAAAACAGAGCTCTTCTATCCCTGAGGACAAAGAACAAACTGTTGTAGGGAGAGGAATATCTACAAAATCGTAAATCTTTCTCCTCGCCCTGTTTATTCTTCATGCCATTCAAGCCCATTTAGCGACTGACCAATTAACTCCAGACTCACGGCAGATTCTGATGGGCCAGATTTCTCCTATCTAAGATGAAGCAGCCAAATTTCCAAATACTTTCTAGTCGAATGCAGTGTTTAGTTTTCCTTGCCCTGTAACTCATAGGTCCCAAACTGTTATTCCAGTTATCAAACAAATTAACATTTTCTCTAATTAATGAACTGATCATCAGCAATATTGTAAAATATAGGGAAAATGTGTACCAAATTCATTTCATTGTACATCCAGTTCTTTATTATTGTGAGTAAAACTGTTTAAAGATATTTGTCCTTCAATAATTAATCTGCTAGCTGTACATTGCACATCACTGCATACTGAAATATACAGGAAGCAGGAGTTTCACAGATTACTTTTCTATGGTAAAAACATGCTGCAAAAGTAATAATTTTTAAAATAACTCTAATCAGTGAAGAAAACACACTTTTGACTATGAAACGGTATCCACTAAGCAAAAACCCAATACAAACCAGGGGGAAATTCCAATATTAAATGTTAGATCTGAATTATTTAACCATAATATAGTGTTGTAATTAACATCCTTACTGTATGTACTTCATTGCATTTTATGTCTTATCAATTCTTGATGTGCAGAATTTAGAAGAACTAAAAGCAGTGACTCAATTACCCCCCAAAATTGCTTTTATATTGCTTTATATCGACAAGTCATAAGTTTGAAAGTAAATTACGTTAATCATTTTATTTTGATATCCCATGCTGGTGTCTGAATTGCATAAAAATTCTAATTTGTGTTAAGTGGCAGGTCTGCAGAGAAACTGTATATTTAACCTTAATTATACATTGCTAGGATCAGGTACTGCATGGGCTTGTGTTCTTACATAAATAACATATATACAAGAAGCAAGCTAAAAAAACCCACCATGCCCCATTCGGACAAGTTCTAAAAGGTTAGGTCGTTACAGTGAAACTTTGCAACATCTTTTGTGATACTTCTGTTTCCTTTCTCAGAAACCTTTCCCAGTTTTCGCGGTCTTAGGCGGGAGCTTTGCCTCAGAAAGATCAAGGGACACAAGATGTGTCGTCTCTATCATCCGCTCCGTGTAATCCTTGCTGTTATCAGCAGGAGTCGGTGCGATGCACTGCGTGCTGGGTGGCGGTTTCTTTCCTTTAGCGATGCCCCCCTTAGCCTCACTAAAGGAGTGAGATCCTGCAGGCTGGAAGTAGGGAAGATTCTGGTCTGTCCCAGACAGAAAACACGCAGTATCATCAGTAGCGCTGGGCCGGTTTTCTTACCCAATGAAAAACAACATTAAAATTAGATTTTTTTTTTTCTTTTTTATCAGACATAAATGAGTCAAGCGGGAGGAACAGAACGATTCTGAAAACAGAGAAATATTTACCACTCAAATATCTGAAGAAATTAGCAGTGATAAAAAGGAAATACCATAAAGGGAACACAAAATGGCTTAGATGGGCTCTGAAAAAACAAGTGAGTAGTATTTAAATTTGCCTAGAAGTTTTTCTGGATTTTTGAGCTCTGGCCTGTTGGGGGAAAAGAATAATGTAAATGCCAAAAAGAGTTGGACAAAAAGTAAGCTTTGTATCCTATCTATGAGAATCAGACGATGTGTGTCATGCTAGTTTTTACAGTCATAGTCTACAGTCTTCCACTGATTAAAATCAAATTTGACAGTAACACAATATAGAGGTTTAACCGACAGCATACACAGCACATTTGCTAGTCATAACGCCACAGTTTAATGACTGACGCATGTGGGAAGCTAATTCAGATATTTTTTTTCTTGAATGGGATAAATGAGCATCCAGTTAATACCAATCACGAATTCAAGCCATGTGACAAAATTGATGCTACATACCCTGTTCTTGTTTTGCATATTCTGCAAATTGAGCTGCAGGAAAAGAGCCGGTTTGTACACACATCCGGAGAGAAAGTTCATTCTGCTTTCTGACACATCCACCAACTGCAGCTGAATGTATCCAGCTTGCTGCTGTTGTGTCCACAAACTAATTACCCTTTCTCTGTTAAATAGCGTACGAATTACAAATTGTATGCCTGTTTTGAGAAAAAGTACAGGTTGAACAAGCAGACGTAGTATAAATAAAATATTTATATAAAAATAGTCTCTTACAAAATATACTCTCTTATCCTATGGTTGATTTTTCCAAAAGAAGGAAGTTTGTCTGGATTTTCTTATTTTTAGACATATTCCAAACAGGATTTTTTTAATGCTTCTTTCTTTAATTGAAGGAAAAAAAAAAAAACAAAAACACACCACCAAAACTGGTAAAGATTTGTAACCCCTACCACTTGACTTTTGTTCCAGACAACTAGCAGCAAACAGGAGAAAACAAACAAACAAACGAAAAAAAAACCAAAAACAACAGTGTGTGTCTGTGTATGTACATATATATAAAGATGCCAGCTTTTGTACTTAAACATCTAGTATTGTAGAACATATCCCGCAAGTCCAACTAATAGAAATATCCTAGTTAAGAATAATATATACAGCTCCATTTTTCCTTGCTGTTTCTAAAAAATTATTCCACAAAGAAAGCCAGCTATCTACTTTAATTGCAGAATAGTTCAAAAAACGTTGCTAGAGTTCTTTTTAATTAAATAAATTAATATTAGTTTTATCTGAATAAATTGTTAAATATTGCTATTATTATGCCCAAGTGTCCCAAATCCCTGTGCTAAAATCTGCAGCGCACACACACGAAAAAGGCAGATAAAGCAGTGTCTACAGAAAACGTCAACAGTTCTACTCGCTGTAGCAAATGGTATGAAGTGGAAAGACGGGCAAGACCAGCAGAAGCTTTTCACAAGTGTGGAATCCTAAATCTGTGTCATCCACACGCTCACACGGGCAATTCACGACGGGGCACTGTCCATCCCATCCTGTGCAGAGCCCTTTTTTGAGGATTTCTCCCCTACCCCTCCCTGCTCCTTATACACTGAAGTTTTTGACCATCTTTTCTGCAAACCAAGAGTTAGTTGCCACGCTCAGAGATTTTTCTCGGACCGGTGTCTCTTAGCAAGGCGGTCAATGCTTCTTGCTTTAGAGGTGCAGATTAACTGAGATGATCTTTTTCCTCTCTGTTTTCTGTGTCAGGTGGCTTGGGGTGGGGGTTGGTTTGGTTTGGTTTCTTGCCTGACTTTCATCGGAGTCTGAAATGTGTATCCACATAAGCAATGACACATGAGAAGAAAAGAGGGCTCCATTCATCAGCGTTTCTTCTGGGAGAGCAGGTCTTTCCTACAGTCTTGTGTAGGTACATTGAGTGCATGTGCAAATGTATTCATGGCCAGGGACATGTCAGCCTGCCCAGCCACGTACTCACTTACAGGTATATACTTCTGTTCTTTCACTGCACGTGTTGCATTTAACATAGCAGCACCAATGAAATTTGCAGTTGCACTGCCACACTCTTGAGTACTGGTGTGTATTGTAACCTCGACCGCAGCACATCAGATCGCAGCCATTAGACTGCTGGGCTGTCTTGTTGCACATCCTTCCCTGTGTTCCCACACTGCCGGTGACAGGGTCTTCTTCACAATAATTGGGAGATTTTTCTATGTACACTAAATCTGTGTCCATGGGTTTGCGATAGGAAAGTGGCTTCTTTATTTTGAGAAAGGTTGGGCGCTTGTTACGACTTGCTCTCACCGGTTCGACTTGAACAGCTTCGTTGTATTTGTCCTTAAGGATGTAGCCCAGCTCCCGGAATTTAGGCAGAGTTGTCCAGCACGTTTTAGTGGTACAGGATCCCGACACCCCGTGGCACTTGCACTCCAACTTCATGTTTTCTTCCAGAATCTGCATTTGGAAGAACAAAGAATGACACGTTAATACAAGCTAGAATCTCTACAAAAGAACAGTGTTATTTGATGCACACTGAATGAGTCCAGCGTGAGTTGCCATCAGACGTAAGTCATGTCCCCACCCAAGCTGGGGTTTTGCTTGCCTGGTGACACTGTTACCCCGGGTAGCAAATGCTCACCAGTGTCAAATGAGTTCTGTCTGCAGAGCTGACTCCCCATTTGCACTTCAAGTTAAGCGGGGAAGATAACTTTGCCTAATTTCATAGCCCCCAGACAAAAGGTAAAATGGGACCCCCCCTTAGTCACGGCTCTTCTTCACTTTCATTTGCAATACGATCGTATTTGCAATTGTTGATCTGTTGCTGCAATTTTTGGCATATGGAAGTGAAATTAGGAACTGGCAGAAGATCACACCTTTACATGAAAAGCCACGTGCAGGATACTTTGACAGTTCAATAATAGGTACTAGAACTTGATTTTTGTAAACAGAGGTTCAAAAATAAACTGCATTTCAGTTCTTGCACCTGAAAATTACATAAGCTGGTGCAATATGTGATCAAGCCGATAAAGTCTATCAATGCTTATCCTCCTGTTGGTCTCACATTAATCAACAATGTAGAGCAGATATGATAATTTATTCATACAAGCATCACCTGTTTTAAATGTTTCAAGTTATTGCTCCAATTTGGAAATCTTAGTATTATTTTGATACACCACAGTCTTAAGTTCTTTGCACTTTCTGTAGAGTTTGAAGTGTTTTGGCTCCTCTCACATCGATAACGGAGCATAAAAAATGCCCCAGCTACCTTGCAAGAAAACTAGGTCTGTCTTAGAGCATAACGGGTAAGAGTAAAGATGAGGAATTGGTTTCATGTTTTATCATCAGTTCTTGCTAAAAATTTTCTACCTCCTTAATACTGTAAAAGCATCTCCAACAGCTAAACATCAAGGCTTGCTCCACCCTGTCTCATGTTCTCTTCTTCATAGAGGTCTCTCATGCTTATGCCTGAGTTGTCACTACTTTCCTTTTGAAGGTAACAAGCTTCATCTTCCCTTCAACCTTCACATCCCTTGAAACTTTATCCCTCTATCTTCTCCCTCTTGCTCTTTGGTCACCGACCCAGTCTTTGCCAAATAAAACTGGAGACCAGCTCAGTCCCTGCAGTCTGTCCTGAGCCCTATAACTGACCCCCTTAGCAGCTACATTGGGTTAATCCTAGAAAACATACCTAATTCCAGCAATTAATCTCCTGCTGGTCTTTGCTTGAAAGAGAACATAATAATTTTGGTGACTAAATTCTGCCTAACCTGCCAGATGCCAGTAGTGGAAAGCCCAGCCAGAGGGATTATTTGGGTTCAGGGAGTGGCCACGTAATTTTTCCCCTGAGAAACCCCAGCTGATCTGTGCCGCCCCAAACCTAGGCACCTTAGAAGGCTGGAGGGAGGTCAGTGACGTGGAAATTGAATTAACCCTTTGCTATAACTCCCCACTTCAGTTTTGGACTTTTGGAAAACTTGCCACGCAGACAACATTTGCCTTTCCACCGGCTGCTGCTAAAAATGGCAGCCTGCACTGAAGGAGCCACGTCCAGCTCGAGCACTGGGCACGTGTGCTGGGACTTCAAGTCCAAAATCTCAGCATAAACCAGGGCTGGCAAGGAGAAAGAGCACATCTTAAGTTGTGCAGCCAGCAGATGGTAAGTGGTGCACTAACACTGGTGAACGTAGCTCAGTCCTGCTCTTGGCAGCCTTAAAACAAGCGATCTGAAGGCGACACGTAGCAGCTTATTATTCTCATACCTTTTGGTCCTGAGGCTGTTCCTGTGTCACCTAGGCACAGTAATTGCTATTGCCTAACCTTAGGATAGTTTGTAGCTGCTGTTTTACTCATTGTTCTTCCTCTGCCCCTTTTCAACGAAGATTGGGATTTAAATGGCATTAAAGTAGCTTTATTTTTATTTTAGTCTATAAGTGAAGTGTCAGCACTTGTGGTCTGAAGACTGGATTAAAACCCCTAGAAAGTATATGTCCAAGATTTTGACAGGTGAACTTAGCATATGTTAGGTCACATTTTGTGCTACTGGTTTTAAATTAGTTTTTCATGCAAACTATCCAATGACTGCCCTAAAACTCAGATGCGAGAAACTTTTATACTCAGATCTACATCTTAACTTGCAGTTCTGCTCAAGCTTTGGCTTACGTTTTGCATTATCTTGTTATCTTGAGTTTCTCTCTCAGCCACTGCATACTTCTTTTATTGCTCACTCATTCATAAGGTAGTACACTTAGAAGATAGATGAGGAGATGGAAAAGGAGTTATAGCACAGAAACCGGAAAAATAACATAAATTCTTTTAGCCTCATTTGTACCTTTTTAAAAGCTCTCTTTTTTTTTCATTTGAAACTAGCCAGGGATACATTTCTCAGCCCTAATTCAATCACTGCTCTTGTTCAAGTGGCTGGCCTTATATCCTGGTACGATGTTCAAACTTGCAACAAAATATTTCTAACTCGTCTTCCATCAGGATCTGCCAAACTGACTTGAAACATTAATACAAAATACATCATGGCTTAGTGTCATCTATCCAGGTAGGTCTTTTTTTTCCTGAAGTGTAGCTAAATAGCTCAAATTGCCTTTTGGTTTATTTCATTAACATCCCATCTACAGCCAGCAATCTCTGCGAGAATGAGTAGTTCCACGGGAAAGAGCTGAGCAAGCGGCCGGAGCGGTTCAGCAACGGGGCGGCCTCGCGTCACGTGTTGGTGTCCTGCTCTGGGTGACACGGTGCCAGCCAGAACGAGCTTCTGCTTTTCTGTTCTCAGCCAAGGCTGGGCACAAGCAGTTAGCCTAAAAAGGTCTGGTTCTGCCTGAACATGAGAAGTTTGAGCAATGCTAGTTGAGCCCAAGTGCTAGGGGTCCTTCTCAGACGACCGAAAATGCTTGGAGGGGGATGGGAGGGGGCAGAGGGATGAGAAAGAGTTTTGTCTTTTAATGCTGTGCCACATTTTTGTTCTCTCTTCCTTTTTTTTTTTTTTTTTTGGAGATAGCACTTCCTAAGAGTTACTGGCTAACCCTCCCTTTTCTCTACACACTTGTTGGGGGTGCACTTCCAGTAGGCTGTGCTAAAATCACTCCACTACATCTGCCTAATCTGGGTCCACCGTAGCCTGTAACTGAACTTCTACTTCTAGTTCTGCCTTTCCTAACCCAGCCTCTCTACCTTTTGCTCACAAACCCTTTTGTTGGTTCTGTTCTTGTATATATATCCTCTTTGCTGGTGCTGTCTTTCAATGCAGTGTTTTGCAAATTCAGCCAGAGATGAGTTGACTCTATAGCCTTTAGAAAATAGGCTACATGTAACTTGAACCATCTATCCTCAGCAAATGCAAAAGCCTGCAATGGTGATTTGATAGTTTTATTGTACTGTGATATCAGGTGCTCGGACTATTGGTTTTGCATTAAAACATGTGGATGGTGGTATTTTAATACAATTAGATTATTCTAGTAGCCTCTGACAAATCAGTGCCTTTATAAATTCAAGATGAGAGTTGAAAAGAGAAGGAAGAAAATAAAATAGAGGATTCTTTGGGTAGGGACAGGAGGCCTCAGTCTTTCCCTTGGTTTCTGTGAGCCAAAAGAAGTGCTCTACCCCTTAAAAGCTTGGTCTGTGTTAAAACCAGAAAGCGTTCTTGACCTTTCAAGATTAGGATTTGTTTCTTTGAAGATATAAGCCAGCAGCTCACACTTTTTGCATTAGATTAAAACTTTACATATGTTATAGACTGACTTCTCCTAAAATGTAAGAGCCTGAAGGGCACAAAATTTAAATCCTAGCTCCTCTGTTTCTTACCAAATGACCATATCCAGCTCCCTCAGCCATGGAAAGTAAATCTGTATGCACCAGTGAATGCTCTGAACTGGATTAAATGCAAACAAAGAGCTGGAGTTCTTTTAGCTTCGTCCACTTTTTCTTTGAGCTCCTACAGTAAACTGTCAGTACTTGTTTTTCTCTCTCTCTCCCCCTTGCCATTAGCCTCTGGGAAATAGTTTGTGTGAAGAGAACTTGCACTGGCTCTCTCTATTGATGTTATCTTCAGATGCAGTACCTTTGGGCACTGCCATTAGGAACCTAACATGTTCTTTCTTCACCTTCAGTTTTGCAGAGAATGCAGAGGGTGCATCATGTGAGGGTGGCAAGCCGTAGCTCTGGAGAGCCCTGCAGCCCAGGAGCTGCACGGGCTGGTACCAGCACTGTGGTCCCGCGGCGGGCAGGGTGTCTGGTAGTGGCACCCTGGCTGGGAGCTGGCTAGGCCAGCGGCCCTGGTTTCCAGTGAAACCAGCAGAAGGTGCGACTCGGTGCTGGAGTGGCGTGTGCTTACCAGTGCTGCTGCCCTGCAGGCATGTGGGAAGCGTGCCCTCCGGGTGGTGGGACGGGTGCCGGGGGGGGCTGGGGGCTGGGCAAACAGAGGGGTTGTTATACGCGGCCGGCGTACTCAGAAACACTGGTCACCCTCGTGCGGTGGGCTTTCTCAGCCCAGCATCCCTGCTACCCGAGTTACTCGGCGGCGCGTACCGCCCCGCGTTTCCAGCGTCTAACATCGGCCGACTTCCCGAATTCACCTGCCGGGGCAGTCTGGGACCCCACGCACCCACTCCCGTGGGGTCCAGCTACTGCACAGCCCTGGCTTCAGTCACCAGAACTCTAAAGCACTCGGTGCCAAAGCTGTCCTGAAGGACTTACAGCATGAAACAGTGACCACTGCACCTCCGGTGCATTCTCCTCCACCAACAGGATTCCCACGGAAACTAAGTCCTGCCCCACAGTCAATACGCTGCCAGTACCACAGTGCCCGAGGCCAGGGACCCTTTACTGCTTCAGAAAGAACTCGGTCTCCAGACTACATGTGAGGCAGATGTAATTAGTGAGACAACAGACGCTGATTCCTATCCCACCGAGGCCATAATCACATCAGATCATCTGGGTCAGGAAATACCTGTCTCCTACAAGTGCCCGCACACATACCTTTACTATAGGTCAAAGAAAACACAACTATTGGCAAAACAAGAGTGAATTTTTCACTCCAGAGAACACGGCAGGGCTTGGAGAGTGGTCACAAACACTTCTGTGGGCTGGGGAGGCCAATGGACAGATGCAACCCTGCCCTTTTCAGCTTGTGGCAGATGAGGATTTATGATTTATATTACTTTCAGAGCCAACTGTAGCTATAAGACAAAGCTCCTCAAACTTCAGGAATTATGTTAGAGATAAGTTTTTTGCTTTTGAAAAAGGATTCATTGAATAAAGATATTGTTTTAAACTAATACGATAAAGTCATCTCACATTTAGTCTTTCAACAAATGAACTTACTTGAGAACCAAATCATTTTAGAGCAACAGGCAGTGAGGTTTAGAGTGAGACTAGGCATTGAAAAGGGCGGTGGATGTATATGTAAGATTGATTTGACAAGCAGTAAAAGGACTATGTCTAATTAAAATTACTAGGAAATTACTCTGCCACTTGTTTTATTCAAGTGTGACAGTAATCTCAAAAGGACGTTACTGTTTAAGTAACTTGTAGGACTGTCTTAACACCAGAGGTCTGAAACTTGAGGAAAGTAGAAATAATACTTGGCGTTTTTTGATTGGAAAACAAAAATGAGCATGGGAGAGCATAAAGGAAGAAACACTGCTGTTGAAGACAAACCCTATGAAATCTTTAATAAATGTGAGAAGCAGCATAATAAAAAAGTACCCAAATGCAAGTTTAAAGTTAGCAAAAGCATATTTACACAGAAAAGATTATTTCCCATCAGTGGGTGTTGACTAACTATATTAATACAGCTGTTGTAAAACCCGTTCTGTAGAAACATAACATATCTTGCACTGATATCCTATGGCAAACTAACTGTGGATGAGTTTGGAACCAATTGTGTCCCATATTAAGTGACTAATTCCAGACAGTCTTTCATATTTCAGTTGAACATATTGTGAAGACCTTATTAAGCACAGCCAAAAGATTTTTTTTCTCATGTTTTTGATTAGTAAATCTGTGCAAAAGAATAATATCTGACATCAGTATCAAACAAATTCGATACACTGAAGACGATGAGCCGTGACTATCCCAGAAATACTATGCCCCCTGGCAGGTTGAATGATTTTTCTGATAACAAGAAATTTTTTGTTTCAAATAAAAAAATGGCTGGGAAGTCACCACAGCATGTGACTTACATCAATCAAATCACCATTGCACCTTCCTAGGAATAGGTGTTCTAAAGAAAATCAGTCAACATGCTGGTCTGAGGACTAATTATGAAGACAGCCAAGAGAATGCTGATAAATGACATAAAGCTAGAAACATCACGGATGCGTGGCATTTCCCTATATCACCATCTACCTTCAGTAATGGATATCCTATTTTAAAGAGCAGAAACACTTTTTCCAGATTGTAACTCATGATACCCTTAAAAATGAAGACTTCAGACACGTTGCGCTCTCATATGTTTAACCTTTTGTGTACTATTTCTGACTTTTCTCTATGCTGCCACAAAGCAGGAAGTTCCTTACATTTCTTGTAGGCACTTTATAGAGTTTCATAATTATTTTTATACATTCTATCCTGGAATTTTAGTTCCCCTTTACTTCGGCTTTATAGAAAAGTTGACTGTATGCAGATATTATTTTTAAATGCAGCTTCTATTTCCACAATATATCAAACAAGTAAAGAAAAAAAATATTAGTCTTTCTGTATGGTCACAGTGCTCATGCACTGTTGTCAGCACACACAAACTGAATGAGATATTCTTCTCTTTCCCTGGGTAAGTTGTATTCTTTAAATTAGAGGACAGAAGACCTAATACCCTTCATTCAATGACTGGCACTGTGCAGAATAGCAAATGAACACAGAAGTCTGCGAGCAAGGGCAGTAACAGATGAGAGGAATGCAGCAAAAAATATTTTCTCCTGCATATTTTTCTTACACTTCTGATAACCTTCATGACTTGCCATGTACTAAATCAATTTATCACCACTTCTGGGACCAAAAACCAAAAGAGCAGGAGAAAATAAATGTCACGGGATGCTTTCATAATTGTTATTTTTGCAGAATAGTTGGACATAGCTGTTTTTAAAAGGAGAGGTTTAATGCAACAGACTCTTACACAACCTAATAATGCTCTTAAATTAAACTATAAGGCATGGCTCTTGCCTTTTTCAAACTGCAGGAACTGCTATGTGAAACAAAACAAGGTGTCATAATACTTTAGCTTTCTGTCAGTGAGGGGTCCTTCTAGGAGAACACCTTATATACCGCAGTAGCTGCTCCTAGGATAAACTTCTGCCAAAACCCTCTGTTTTGCAAAAGTAACTAGGAAAGTGGATTTCATGTATGTGGCGTAGAGTCTGTATCTAGCTTGCTCGTTCCTCAATATTTTTTCTCTGACAGCTCTGCAAATCTAATCATGGCCTGCGAAAGTCAAATAAGGTTCTTCAGTTTTTATTTATCTTCATCAGGATACTGCTTGCAGAGATAGTGGGCATGATGTGGCAACACCTGATGTTAATAGCTCAGCAAAATCTGATCCGGATTTGAGAGGAATGATACATGCAGAAATCCACACTGCCACATCAGCCAATCCCTCCTCGGAGCAGGTCTCCTGCCAGGTATTCTCTTCTCCCTGACCCCCTCCCTTTTCCGTCATATCTGATAACAGCTGCAAGCTAGTCTGTGGGATTCCTTGCCTTTTTACATCTCTCATGAACACATTCCAGTTTTCCCCAGAGAGAAAGTACCTGCAGCCTCGTCTCTCTCTCGCTGGTCATCAAAATGTAAATCGAAACCATTAATTCACGAGCTGGAACTGTGAGCTTCAGATTGAGTTTCACGTACTCTTAAGGGACATGGTGGGCGACAAAGTTCTCTGTGTAATATCAAATACAAAACCTTCTTACCCACCCTTCCTCCTGTTAGCAGGAAGTCCTCTTATAAAAGTTTTTCTCAACTACAAATTACCGAACTAATGCTCAGGCAAGTTTTATATCAGGAAATAGACTGAAAGTAGCATGTTCCTACTGTCTATCGGCAAATAGGCTGTGAGATGGGGGCTTCCTGGTGTGGGACCTTCTGTTTTCTAAGTTGCTAAAGACAAAAGCTCGGTACTTGAAAGCTGGCTTGGCAGTTTATTGCGGGGTTACTGCTGTGATGGCTCCTTGGTACATCTGTCTGCAAGACCGGTCTGACTTGCACTTTGGTTTTGTGGATTTTTCTATTTAAAAGCAAGGCAAATATTTTAACAGAAAAAAATGGAAATCATTTGAAAACATAACTGTCAATGTGTTTGATAAACTACTTGTTTTTAAAAAATAACTCTTGGGAGACCCATTATCACCTAGATTAGGCTGGATCGATGCAGTGCCAAGTAAGTGTCATCATGTAGGAAGTTTAAAGATCAGTCATAAAAAGGAACTTGGAAAAAATAGTTCTGAAAAAAATCTGGTTTCTTTTAATGTGCTTTCACCCACTACTATTGGAATATAGCTGAATTGTCTTAAAGACATTCAACATGTTATTTTATATTCTATATTTGGTTAAGTGAAAGTGTGATTTCCTAGCCCCTTACTGAAAAGCGATTGTGAGATTAAGGGAAAATTTATCTAGAATTGTTATTTGCTGCTGTCCAAGCAAAACTGATACTGTGGATATGATGGATTTTAGCTTGCGAAATACTGAATAGTCTGGTTGTCTGGCCTACCTGGGCACCTTGTACAATGAAGCTAAAATAGACTGGAAAGGGGGGATGGTGTTACAGAATTATGGACAGTGTATCTAGTTCACCTTCCTATCACTATGTAAGTTTTCTACAGCACATATCTTCCTCTCCAAAAAGATAGTGGATAGCATGTTCATGCCAAAAGCGAATAGAAGACGATGATTAAGGAGTTTTGAAAATAAAGAAACAACATGGTGTTCACTGACACTAAGAGAGTTTACAAAGAATATGAGACAGCAATTTTTCTAGATTTGGACATGTTACCAACATAACATTTCTTCTTAGATCGTATCTACCTTCCTTACATTCTGGTCACAAACTAAAAATCCCTCCAAAATTCTGATTCTTCTAAAACAGGCCTCTCTAAAATAGTGATCTGTGTGGTATTTTGCCATGTACTAAAAAGATGACGAATGTCCATTGTTAAAAACGCCATTTTCCCTAATCCTTACTTCACTCTGGGAGCCTAGTGCTGCAGTCAATGTATGGATCAGAGTAATGAAGTCAATGAAATCTTAACTGGGCAATGTCTGCCGACCTCGACCTCTTCGAAGTCAATATAATTCTTCCAGCATCCTATGTCCAGTGTGTCTGTTTTTAGTTTTGATCTTGGGACAGCGATCTTCATCCATACTCTGGGCTTCTAAATGTCAATGCATCATGCTGTCATTAAAATATAGGATGGAGTGGTTTGTTTTTTGTAAAAAGAAAGTAATTGTGCTTATAGTTTATATTTTAGCATGCTGAATTTCTGAAGAAATCGGAAGTACTCCCAGATAAGATGAACTAAACTTATTTACGCTCCTCGGTTTGAGAACACAATGAGTTAAAGTCTTGGGGGTTATTCAGGCAGGGATGTCATTGCTGCCTGCCACTTTGGGCTATGTCAGGGAGCCTGAGTCATTCTTCATGTAAAAAAATGTAAGGAAAACAGGAAATGACACAACTAGAATTCACCCTTGTCACAGCTAATGTACACAGAGAGGAATGGTACAGGGTTGACTCATTCTCACTAAACTTCATCTTCCGTGTAACTCTCCCCACTGCTAGTGAAGCACTCAGATGAAGTGGTGCTGGCATTGTATAGTAAAGAACTGGGAGCAACCAGGTAGAGCATTTTGAAAAATGCTTAAGCTGTCAAAAGAAAAGTTTCCAAAGAGTGATAGAAACCAAAAGAACAGTCTTACGTGTTCCAGACAACTAATCAGAAAACACCTCTTGTGCTAAACTAATAAAGCCAGGTACTGGCAGGAGTACTAGTTGCAAAATAATATCACTTCATATTGCTTCCAAACATTTTTAACCAATAGCCACACACAGTTAATTATAGGTTCATTTAGTTGCATACCAAACTATGAGAGTTAACCCTTAGGTACCCGGCAGATAATACGATGCAAAGCATATTTCTCATGCTGAAAAACTTATATAAATTTTGGTTCTCCGAGCCGGTAGTTTTAGTAAACAAAGAATGTTTTTCCTTTCTATCAAGCTTTTCAGGTGATTTCAAAGTACTTCTACATACATTTTTCAGTACCGCCTTTACAAAAACACAGTATTTCTTAGCTTAACTTCTTCATTAACTCCTTTGGTCTAGAAAGAAGCACGAGGTACCTTCATGCATGGTTCACAGAGAGACATCTTTAAGATTCAATCCTAAAACTTAAAATACTTTTCACAACTTGGTAGATGACCCTGAAGGTGTACCCATTGCCCGCTCTGCCTACCTACCCTTTATTCAGCAGCAAAAAGCACCTGTGCTATCTCAAACTCACTTCCATTCCCTTCGGTCATGCTATTTTGCAGAGAGAACATGACCTAGACTGTGGCAGAGGCGTACAAGCCCATTGCCAGGGGTGGTTGTACCCTGGGTGGGATATCACCATACCAGCACATCAAGCAACAGCTGCTCCGGGAAGTCATAGCTATTCCTGTCATTTTAAGAGAAATTTCCCATTACTCCTCCAGCTAATCAGCAGGCAATGATTTTAGTTATCATAAGGCAGAAACTTGATCACAATAACACATTGTGTTTTGTGAACATATTTCCACACACTTCGTGTTTACAATTCAAAATATTCACATTATCATAAAGTAACATGATTTTGGTGTTAACTGTAATACGCTTGTGAGAATAATTGTTCCACAAAGATGACTTTCAACTTAAGTTTTGTACATTAGAGTTTTCCCCTCCCGTTGCAGTTGGGACAATAGATCCACACTTCCATGTTTTCAAATAGCTTCCACTTATCAGAGATAAGATCCTACCAGCAGAGCCTATCTCTGTAGCCTAGCAGCTGCCAAGATCAGCATGCCCGCATTCAGGCCAAGAATTTTAACAAGGATCTTCTGGCCTGTTGTCAATGAAAATTTCCTCCTATACAGAAGAAAGTGGAATTTCCTAATTTTATGCATAATGCCTAGTGCAGTCTAAGCAAACCTCTTTGGCTTTCTGTCTTGCTTACCCGGCTTATTAGATTTTCTCCTTTTCATTCTAACAGGTATTTTAAGCAACAGTCGAAGCTTTTGTCTTACAGGCGAGCAATCACGTATTAACAGGAGTTTGCTTTTGAGGTTTACTGTATTGATGCATGTAATTCCCCTCAGTCAGCTCACCCTGCAGACCAGACATAGCTGTTGCTTCTTGTTAATCGATCTACCTGTTTACTACTTATAGGTGAGTTAAGTAGCAACATCCAACAATACCATTCATATTTCCTCTTTATAAGCCATGTATTAATGAGTCTTGATATCAAGATTGATGTTTTTAACAAAGGGTTGACCAATTGCTCTAGGTCTTTAGTTCAGAAGGTCATAGGATGCCTGCAATAATAGCTTCTAACCACCAGTTTCACCAGTACATAAACCCATCAATAAAAGAAACCACGCATGTCTGCAGCACACATTTAATGTATTAATCAGATATTAATTTTATAAATCTCTCTTTAAGAGGAATCTTAATATAAAGTATATTTCTGTTAAATAGAATTGCAAAAAAAATCTCAATGCAAAGGTAATCCTTAGCATAGTTATTTAAATCTATAATGTTCTGGAAAATATCTTAAGACTTTGATTGCACCTTTTAGCCTAAATTTGCTCCAGCTATAGCAAGGCAAACTTCTCGAGTTGATTTCCTGAGAAAACAAAGTCAAAGTGCTCACTGGGTCTCTTGCTCCCTTCTACCTTCCTATCTTCTCATGTCCCATTGGTAACGGCTGCACCTTTTCAGTAATTTCAACTAAAGATGACAAAAGGTAGACATCTTGAAGAAACTTCTGTGAAATAAAAGACCACAGGCTGGATACAGATCCTCTAAATACTCCAGGTGGCAGTGTGAATGCTAGTGTTGTCAGATCCCAGGCAATTCACAAACAAAATGTTTGTCTTTGCCTGTAAGACATGCTTTTGCAGGAGAGCATCTCCACTGTTTCATTGTTTACATTGCCTCAAGCTTTTCTTTTTTAACCAAGGTCTTAATTCGAGCCTTTTGGACACATATTCTTGACTCTTTATTAAACTTCTTTGTTTACATGCTAACTATTGTGCCATCTCAACAGTTAATTGTTTTATGACTGCAGGATTTATGTACCCAAAGATAACAGTAGGTGCAATGACTCGATCAAAATCTCACGTGGGAAAAGCCCTGTAAGAGAATTCATGGTTGTACTCCTAATAGTGTGTGGTCTTACATTTAGTTTAAGATCTAGTATGCTTAAGGCACGGCTAGTTTCCTCAGTGCAGGCCACCAGCTGACACTACCAAGAGAACCCATAGCTAAAGCACCAGCAGTAGATGTTGGCTTAGATCTGATTTAGAGTCTGCGAACACCGACACTTCCCTCCTGTTTGTCCCAGAGGACCAAATGGAGTCCATTAGGTGCATCTCGCCTTTACATACCAGAAGGCTCAGGGTCATTTCAATAACCAGTTGTAATGCAAATTAATACTAGTGCCTTTTGGCCCTAATTGGCCATGCAGAGCCAAACAGTCTCTCAGCAATTACCTGAAACCCTTATCCTTTAATAGATCCATTCTACATTCTTCCAGTACCAAAACATGCCTTGTTTGTGTCCTTGGACTAAAAGGTTGTTCTCCATTTAATTGATTTTTTAATTGTTTACTTCAAAAATACCTGGAAATTCTTTCCATTAAAGGAAAAGTCTGTTCCATTTGTACAGCAAATGCTAGCAATTATTGCTTTTGGTGAGTGTTCAGGGCTTCATGACTTCAGTTTTCTGCCACCAAGTGTCTAATAAAGCATTTGAACCAAACCTTGGTTTAACTTTCATCTTTACCAAAGCCTCTGTTATGTGTTGTTCCAAATGTCTCTGCTTAGCCCAGGCAACTGAGTCCATGTTACTGACTCATCATTGCAAGGCTCTTCAAATGTTCCTGGAGATACTTTCAGCTCAGACTCTAGAGGTTTAGGTTGCACCTGTAGAAGATTCCAGTTTCTGTCCCTGTTGACACAGCACAGCAGAGGAGATTCAACCACGAAACTTCGAGTTACGTGATGAATGGGTATACTTTGTCAGAGGTGCAATGAATGAGACTGCACAGTGCAAGATCTCCAGCATAATTCAGCGTAAACTTTATGTGCGGTATAAAGACTGCCTGTTTGTGTAATAAAAACGTTCTCGGTGAGCAGCCTGGCCTAACCGTTGGTTTCCTGCTAATTTGGCCAATACCTACCTGTCTTCTGTTGGATTTTGCTAAAATTGCTGAAATATGGATACAGAAGTGTCTAGTTTTATGCAAGGAAATCAGTCTTAAATTTGGAAAACTACATCTGAAGTGTGATAAATGTCATCTGGGGAATACAGGAGAAGCAGAACTGTGCTCATCAGGTATTTCTGAAAATTTTGCAACAACTTAGGCCTAAATTTAGGTATGAAGCTAAAAAATTTTGAATTCTGATTGAATTTCTCGATAAAACATCAAAAAGCACAGGTTAATAGAAATAATACCAGGCAAAACAGCCATGCTTATAGGTCAGAGTTAAGGCTAATAGGTGCTACGTTTTCTCTTTCTTACAACTTTTATTACATGATCAGCATAAGATTTGCAATACCCAAACATAGCACGTATGTGCTTTGAAGTGATTATGCTTTGTGACAGTCGTATTTGTTTCAAATCAGT
Source organism: Aviceda cuculoides (assembly GCA_035590195.1). Lineage (NCBI taxonomy): Eukaryota > Metazoa > Chordata > Aves > Accipitriformes > Accipitridae > Aviceda > Aviceda cuculoides. Next base: position 66,334 of record JAVJGG010000170.1, read on the forward strand.
AATGTTTGTTTAGAAATGAGGGCTTTTTTCCTGCAACATGAGACACTGAAGACTCTACCAAGGGTCCCATGCAAATGTGATGAAAACACTGGGAGAACTGAATAATCTATACAGCAACTATTTTCATCTAGATGATGTTCTGAGTACTGACTGACAAGTGTATGCCCTGTGGGAAATGTTGCTAACTGTCCAAAGAGAAAGACCAAATTAAATTAGAAAATGTCCCAAAATGTGTGACCCAGCCAGTGGCTTTGCTGAGCAAATTAATCATTATAGCAAGCATCTGATTATTTCAGTTATAAAAGGTGCATGATATTAAATACAGAATTTGAGATCTTTGTTATTTATTAACAGACCCTGGCCCTCAGTCTCAGCTATCTTCGTCAGCAGTATGACAGATTGTCAGCTCTAGTTATCCTATACATGAAATGCATGTTTTGCTCATAATGCCAGAATCCTCTAAAATTGCAACTGCAGGTAAGTGATAGCATTTATCATTCCCTAATCTTCAGCGTAAATCAGGAATTCAGTTTTCAACCACATAAGATATAGGAGGGAGTTGAAAGCCAAAGTACAAGTAGGACCATGTATCACAATTTCTGATTAGCTGAAAGTGGAGGACAAGTGGAATGAAAATTCATTCTTGTGGATTACAGTTACTTGTGCAGTCCCATTCCCTCTCATAATTTAGACTAACATTAATGTTCCCTTTATCTTTACCCTGGGCTGTTGAGAAGATGCAGAGCTTGTCTGTCAAGTTTGGACTTGTTTTAAGACTATTATCTCAAAAAAGTAGAAAAGCCATAAAATAGAACTTTGATCCTTTCAAATACAAACAAAATACTGTAAGAGTGCACAGAATGTATTTTTTTTTCACACCTAGGAAATTGCCCGGCACTGCAAACACTCACTAGCGATGGGGTTTTTGGAAGCACTCGGCTGTGTTCTGTGGTCCCACCAACCTCAGTGCGAGTTTTCCCATTCAGTGACTTGGGCTTCCTCCAAATTCAGTGCTTGGCCTTTCTGGAAATCCTGCTGCCCCCCCAGCAAACATGTGGTGACGAAGTTGCCAGGAAAGACTTTGTTGTGTCTAATACTCCTTTTCTATTTGCATTGAACTACAGCTGCGGTGCCAGGCCTTCAGGCTGGAGTGCTGGGAGACAAGGGAGGTACTCCGAGCGGGAGGGCCGTGAAGCACAGGAACTGTAGGGTGGGACAGGACTGGGTTTACCTTGGATAACGTGCTATTACTGGACCCAGGTCTGTGGGTGGACACTCCTCTTTGCCTGTACCTTATAGCCACGTCAGTGAGATTTGTCAGAAGCATTTTTTACATATTCCATCTCGTCACAGTGAGGCACAAGCCACATGTATAAACTTCTCCTAACCCTTCTCCATCTGCCCAGTTTAATCTAGGCAAAACATTGTACAGCTTAATCAAGCAAGCCAGCTACCAGAACATTCTACATTGGCATATTTGGTGCACCTAACATCAGGTTTTCTAAATGTTATGTGACATTTTAGCAGTGGAGACGCATTTTTTATTTAAGACTACCGTTGCTTTGTGAGTGGAAGTGCTGTGTGTTGCTTTGGCTGAAGATTGTTTGTGTGGTGTTTTAGGCACAGTTGTCTCCATTACAGTTGTGCCACCGCTCCGCCCCATTCTCCACTGCCAGGGTCTGTGTTAACATGTCTGCCAACCTCATCTGTCAGGGGTCTAAACGGCTACAGCTGAAGCCTGTCAGAATTGCTACTGCCACCATCAAGAAGGGGCACCTCCCTGCTAACAGACCAAGCTCCCCATCTTCCTATGGGAATGGACACATAGGAGGCCTTTTTCTGGTCTCTTATCAGCCAGGCAAGAAACCTCGGAAAGGGCTCAGTCAGTTGTGTGTTGCAGGTGCAGCGCAGGGCTAAGCGTTGTGCTTGTTGCTCTCACGCGCTCAACACATCTGTTGACGATGGGAGGGCCAAGTGAAGGATTAGTAAGGGGAACTGGATGTAAAAGAACAAGCTCTTGAGCAAGTGGGCATCACAACTAGTCCTGGGTATGCTTCTCTCTTCAGGATCCCCCACAGGAACTTGTAACTAGAAGTAGAAAGTTACACCTGAAAAATGTTCTCCAACTTCAAGCCACTCTAAATCAGGAATGTACCACAGTTGTGATTGTTTCACAAGTGGTTAGTATCTACCAGTAAAGAGGAAAATAATTCATCAGCTTTGTATTTAAGGACCATCCCTAACATTAAGAACTAGAAGCTTCTCAATACAAAAATCAGGAACATTTCCGTGCCCGTGCCAAAAAAAAAAAAAAAAGAAGGTGAAAAATCATTGGAAAATGTTAAGTGTAATTGCAAGGGCACTGTTAAGTTCTAAACTCCAAGAAACATGTGGCTGTGCTGATGATACTATAAAATCACTTGATGGCTGGTGCCAGGAGTATCAGGGCAGCCTCACTCACTTCTGCTCTGCTCAAAGCTGGTCTCCTAGACTCTCTGGAGTCTATGGTAATTTTCAGCAGCTCCAGACATAGGCAAACTTCATTCTGGTGTGCATGTGCCATTAGAGACGTTCTTTCTGACGGAGCTGCGAGACGGCTGAATAGAGAAGTACGTGCCTTTGGTTACTATTAGCCAACTGCGCTGTGTGCAAAGATTGCTTAGGGCCAGATTACAGCTGGTACCTATAGGTGGGAAGGAATCTATGGGCCCCGTGGCCTTCTGGCACACCGACTGTACCCTGCTAGCACTGCACTTGCCAGGCAGTGTGCATCGCTGACCGTTCTGGAAATGGAGCTCCTACCAGGAGCAGCTGGGCTCCCCCTGGAAGGTCGTGGTCTTCCTTGGGCAGGACCACCCCAGTGGGGCTGCAAGCCCCCAAGCAGGCAGCCAAACTGAGCCATGGCTGCAAGCAGGAATAGTGCCATGTTCTCCCATGCTTTAAGACTTAGTTCAGACAGAACTATTAAATCTCCCGAATTTCATGCCTATTCAGAAAAATTACAAATGTTAAACTGTTTGGCAGCCTCTTTTATTAGTCTTGTGTCTTTTCTAACAAAGCATTAGATGCTTACGACCTTTCAAGTGGTTCATCCGCAAGAGCTTGTGTTCTGTGCTGCTGCTTGTAGGCAGGCTAATAGGCTAGTTAAAGTAAAAGGTATCCTGAATGAAGTAGAAATAGCTGCCTCCTCTAGAGGGTAGTTAAATTCTTGCAGTGGTGTGGTGATTGCACACTGTGCTAGAACTGGAAGAACTGAGGTCAGAGATGCTAACAAGTAAAGGGGTGAGTGTCGTAAGTGTAGCTTTACAGAATAGCTTGGGAGAACTCCTGAACTCCATGCTTTCAAAATGCTGGTGTTTCACTTCAACGTTATTACAGTTTTCCCTAAAGGATAAAATACTAAACACTTTAGTCTATTATGATCGTTGCATGATCCACTTCAGAAACACCTTCTGGTTTCTCATAGCTTTGTCTGACATTTGCAGCAGCTCTGTTAGGCACGTACGGCACTTGTCCTACGAGCCTTAGAGCTGAAAGGGAAAACTGAAACACTACTGATTCAGAGGATGAAGATACATTGCAAAGTTAGTGCACCTAGGTATGCCTCCAAAGAGAAACGCTGAATAAAAATCCACCTTGGTGTGCTCTTGAATTGCAAAAGCCTTCTAATGCAGCCTGTGCCTATGATTTATAACAATGACTCATAATATTGCATTATACTTAATATGATGTAACGCTGATGCAAGATGCCATTCGTGGAATTTCAATGTCACAGAAAAAAAGAGAGGGGAGAGCAATCTGGTCATGTACCTTGCCATGCTGTCAAAATGAAAAGTTTACAGCCAAAATATGTGGAGCCTTTCAGTGCCTACTTTGCTATTTTTTAGCAGGTTAACTTGGAAAATAACATTTTTATT
>JAVJGG010000171.1:0-18196 GCA_035590195.1 Aviceda cuculoides
CCCACAGGTGTTACCACCGTCACTGATGGGCTCGGCCTGGGCCAGAGGTGGGTCCGACTTGGAGCCGGGGAAGCTTCTGGCAGCTTCTCACAGGAGCCACCCCTGCAGCCCCTCCCCTGCTGCCAAATGCCCCACCACAGAAACCTGAAACATCCACTTTTGGTCTGGCCATTTTAGATTAATCTTGTGTGAAGCTTCACTCTGTGTCTTATATATAGGACTAAGGTTAGGTGAGTCTTATACATAGCACACCTTTGCAAAACATTGAAAAATCTGTCTGGATAATAAGCTTAAGCTGTAACCTTTCATGGATTCTGTCCTTATAGCATGATTAAAAGATTGTTTTTCATAAACTGAAGGGCTCAGAGAAGCTATGAGGAAGGTGGTGGCATCCATTTAAAGAAGACTTTTAGAATAATGCCACATTAATTGTTGTCATGCAACTGAAGGGGCTCTCAGGTGGTCACCCTGCCTTGTGGTTCAGTGAATCCATTGCTGCTTATATCACGTTCTTTTTAACAGCGTTTCACAAAAACAGGGCAGTGAATTAAACAGAGCAGCTGAAGAAAATGACAGGAGATGTAGCTCAGTGCAAGAACACCCAGGGCTCCATCCTGCTCACTCACCCTGGGTAGCCTTTTTATTTTTTTCTCTCAAAAACTGTGCATTTTTTAATTTTCAGGTATGTTTTTATTCCCATTGCCACCAGTGGGCAAGGAGACAATCAGAGGAACGAATTTGACCCAGCCCTACTTCTGGTTAGGTGCTTTCACATCTGCTGTTTTTCTGATTCATTCATGGATGGTGCTGGTCTGTGCCCTGTCTATTATGAAGCATGCAAAATTTTCTCGGCAACCGAATCATTAATCCATATTTCATTTCATTTCATTCCAGATCTTGCAATAGCTCTTCTCAGAGGTGCACGTCTGTGTGGGGGAAGGTGTGTAATAACCTTATTTATATACATGCTCAATAGAAAGCAATAGTGAAAGTTTCTGGTTTACACAGGTGAACATTTCTGCGTGGGTTTTGCAGGTGGTGTTTCGTCCTTTCCGATACAGCGTGCCGGTAGTTTTATGCCCCTCTGGAGGCTCTCACATCTTTTCTATGCAAACAAAATGTTCCACTTGCTACAAAGTTATCGGAGTTCTGTAGCTGCAAAAAAGGCAGCAATGCTCTGCCATAGTGGACAGAAGATGGCATCTACCATCTTATGTAGGATCAACACGCAAGAATAACCACTGGGTCAAGAGCAGGTGAACTGAATGAAAGAACTTTTGTGGGGCTGAGACAGGAGATGCTTAGCCTGTGGAGATGAAGAGATGTCTAAGCATGTTGTTTATTATCACTTAGGAGCAAAGTTTTGAGAGTAGAATAATACTTTGCATGAAAACATAACTGTGCTGCTCTGTAGGAGTCAAAACTACAAATCAGATGTTGGAAAAACTAGCCGACAGCATGAGAGAGAACTTCATCATACCTGCGTAATTCCACACTGCTCACATCCTAATGACTGTATGGAGTTGTGTCCCGTCTGTCTCAAGAAGGTGCAGTAGAACTGAAAGGCGTGGAAAGGGTGACACAGCAAGGAGTAGCTGTGCGAGGGATGATTAAAAGACTAAGATTCTTCTCCCTCAAAAGGGAACAGCAGAGGAGGAATTTAAAGAGGGCTTTTAAAACCTGAGTGGTATGGAGAAAATGAAAAAGGAGAGTTTTCTTCATGTCCTCTTTCAATCCAACGACTAGGGAATAATAGTAAAACTAGCAGGCTGCAGATTGCAGGTCGAGAGCAAACAAGAGGATACAGTCCCTTGTGTAATGTATAATTAGGCTGTGAAATTCCTTCCCATGGGATGCTGTAGATGCTAAAAGTTTACAAGGGTTCAGAAAGTGCTTAGGCGGATTCATAGAAGAAAATATCTGCTCAGGACTGTTAAATACATAGACACAATGTCTGGGTCAGGAATTCCTAGATGACTGTTTACAGAAGCTGGGCAAATATCAGCACATGCTGACTCAGTTCTTTCTCTCTTTTAGGAATCCACTTCTGGCCAATGCCAGGGGTGGCATAATGAGCTGAAGGAAATTTGGGTCCCACTCGGAAAAGCTGTTGCCTCATGAAAAGAAGTGGATTTGTGCAGGGATCTAGCTGTGAGAAAGAGAAGCTGAGCATGGAATGTGGAACAGAGGAAACTAACGTAGGACAAGGATGATCCACTGATGAGAAATGCAGTTCAGGAGTACCAGGTAGGGGCTCAGAGCACTGTTTACTTCTGTTCGAGTTCAAAATCATAACCCCAGCTGCACTGCAGAATTTTTTGCAACACGGTGAATACACAGTCCAATAGATTAATATTTTGCCGCAATTTTTGGAGCTCAGCTAAAGGCATATTCAAAGACCCTGATGTTCAGATGGTGGGTAGTCCCATCCCTGTTCAATAATGTCATGAAGACCAGGAATAACTAGGATGCTGTGAGGAAATTCAACTGAAAGGAGTTCATATCCAGATGTTTGTCTGATCCATCCATTCAATGAAGAAACTTTCTTGAGTTTCTTTTTTTTTCTTGTTTGCAGCTCTCTTTTAGATCACAGCGCATCCTGTGCATCCCAGAGGATAACTTCATGCTTTTTGGCATCATTAACAAGTTTTGGGGGAGGGTAGAGTAAGAGCATTTGTAAGATTTAAAGTTCTCATGTAATCATGGCTTATATAGAACAGGTGCATTTAAAATATAAACCCACACTTGTTTATAGTTTTGGCCTGAACTTAGTTGTTATTTAGGCCTTAATGGCCTAATGACATCATTATAGATATTGGTGCAGATTTAAGCTAAATGAACATAATTTAGCTTTTTATTAAAAAAAAAAGGGGGAACATATGTGTCCACCATAAAAGTGATGATAAATCAAACTTTAAATTAAACAGTGCCAGTTTTATTTGCAGACATGCCAAGAGTTACGTGAGAGTGAAGTCAATGTGCATATTCCTGAAGATTGCTTACAGTGATTTGCTTGCAGAATTTGCAAATATAATTATTTGCTCTTTTGTTGATTGACAATTAATACAGTACCCTGGCCAATACATTAGCCTTCCTTCCTCCAACCTGTGAGGAAAGGTAACATTAATGGAGGATAGGGAACAGGCAGAGTTGGGAAAGTAATTTGCCATCAATAATTTCTCTGACAAATGTTAGCTTTCTTCTTTTTTTTTTTTTCTTCTGCTCACAAACTGTCCATGAATAGGCTATGATTAGAATTATGTGCTGAACAGTTTCTGCCACTGTGTCTCCATCTATCATGAACTTTTTTTCTGTGAATGTATGATTGACAAAGGTCAAGCAGCTTTGACTACACACATATGTTACATGGATTGTTTCTTTTCCATCATTGCATGGCAGGAAATCTCAGAGTAAAGCCTTCTGGAAAAACAGCTGTAAAAACAAATTCTGAGTCTGTCTGCTGATTGATTCAGTTATATTTTGCTGTTCTTTTAAGCTTTTCGAAGAGCTTTACACGTTCCCTTCCAAAAGATGTCATTCACAAAGAACCTGGTAGCTCTTCAATTCTAAAGCTGAAGAAACTGATAAGCTCAAGTATAGCAGCCTTCAGACCCATCTTTCATGCCATTTAAAATGAACACTATTGCTCTTTGCCTAAGTGCTCCAGACAATAAGATTTTCTTGCAAATATGTTTTAGAATGAGGGATTACTATAGATTGGAAAGGACCTCTGGAGGTCTCTAGTTCAACCTCCTGCTCGAAGCAAGGCTAATTTCAAAGTTGGATCAGTTTGCTTGAGGTTCCCTCCAGCTGAGTTTAATATATCTAGGGATGGAGGTACCACAGCCTCTCTGGGTAACCTGTTCCAGTGCTCAGCTATATGCATTGTGAAAAATGTTTCCTTGCAAACAGCTGAAATTTCTCTCACTGCAACCTGTGTCCGCCTCTTCTTGTCTTTTCACTGTGCAGCCCTGAGAAGAATCTGGCTCCATCGTTTCTATAAGCACCCACTAGGAGTTACTGAAGTCATCAGCTTTAATAAGGGCAAATATGAAACGCTGGAAGCAATACTTGTCTGTATAAGGTTATGTGCAAAGCTGAGTTACTTATAAAATTAATAATTGGGATATTATGCTAGCTTCTAATGGCAAAATGCATCAGCACAGATCTCACTGAGATAGGACCCATGAAAACGTAGAAGTAAAGAAAGTAAACAGAGACATATTTAATGAATAGGATAGTTTCTATGTCTGTAATGTTTCTCATTACAGCAAAGTTCTCCTTCTCCCCTCCAAACCCCCAGCCCTCACCCCAACTGCCACTTTAGTGTGTGCATTCAGTGCTCACATAACCTGTCTCAAATATGCATGACTTTCTGCAATTTGCCAATAATTCCATGCATTAAAAGATTCCCATATAGAACATCACAGGAAAGGAAGAAAACCCCACTATGTCCCATTAAAACTGCAGTGCATTTATTCTGTGGGAAGTAAATCTGCTCCATAGGCCATACCACACGCAATGTAATAGCAAGATAAATTCAGAGTGGTTTACACTAGTCACTGTAATGATTGTAATTGCCAAGGAGGATTTTTCAGATGAGATTAGCATAGACATTGGGGATATAGAGTTACACTATTATGGCCTTTAATGGTACCAGTGGTGCACAGCACCTGACTATTACACGCTGCCTACTTGTTGATGCTGGAGCCCTGAGGGACAAAGTTTGCTAAGGCAGGTTTAAGGCATGTGGGTGGTTGGTGGCTTTCCACCCCCTGAAGGCAGTATGAACACCGAGTTTAGCTGTCCAAAGGGCTTCTCAGCAATCTGTCCCAGCTTCCCTTTCCCACACTGAGATCAGCAAGACCCCAGTATGGTCGTTAATATTCAGATTTGTCTGTGTAAAATAAGCTTTACTCTTTATAGGGCATATTTAGAAAAGGATACCAAATCCCTTAGAAGGCATGCTTGGTTTGGTTGTTGTTATCAGTACTGAGTTGTTCATTTCTGACAAGGCAAAGAATATACCAGTATCAAGTGGTTCATTTTTGCAAAGGCAAAGAATAAAACAACTGCTAAATACCAAAGCCCTTAGTCTCCTGTGTGTGCTAACCTAGCCCTTCAAGGAAATTTTCGGCGCATGTGTGTCACTAGTCAGACCCATTCTCATTACAGCACAGCTGGTTTAGTGCCTTTCCATAACCCTCACGGATCTCTCCCAGGCACCGAGTCAATACAGTAATTGTAAATGAACTGCTCTATCCAGCGCTCGTATTAGGGGTCTTGTGATAGGTCTCACGGGGGAAAAGGAGGCCATAGGCAGAGCAGTGCTGCTTGCTGGCTACTCTTGGATGGTGGGACGTCTATCAGCAATCTTAAATCTGTTTTAACCAACACCATGAGCAGACAAAGGGCCACCACTGGGACCAAGAGGGTATAAAGGTAGATTAAAGCAATCTCGGTTCGTACCAAATGGCTGTTGTGCTGAATTCAGACATCTGGAACAGAAGCTAAGACAATTTGTGTTATATTGTTGAGTGGAGGCACTGGAATACTTAGTCCTGGATACTTAAACTACAGCAACTGGTGTAAAACATTCTTTTCCAGCTCAATGGTGTCAAATGATTTCAGTTAGGTTCAGACCTAACTGGTATCTATTCCAGCTGATGCTGGCTTATGTTAAGTCTTGGGCGCCTTCATTGCACTGTATGCTGATGTTAAATTATACTAAAAGAGGGGTTCTGTTAGCAGTCTGGCCATTGACTTTAATGAAATAGCTAATTTGATCATTTTAATTGTGAGCTGAGGCAAAGCAAGAGCATAAATGTTAAAATATCATTTCATGCCAGTAGAGAGAAAAGTTGACATTTACCTAAACCAAGGCCTAGATTGCTGAGAATGAAGGAGAGAGATAATGAGCAAGTGCAAAGGAAAATAGGAATGAAAAGGTGAGACAATCTGAAAGCTGACAAGGCACTAGAAGGACATGACCTGGAGCCAGAGATGGCTGGAAAAGCCTTCAGGTGGGGACAAGATGAGAGGTTTTATGAAAAGGTTTCATCTGCTTCTTTAGTTAGGTAGGAAGAGTCTCGGTGCTGGAAAATAGAGCCTCTAATTCCTGCAGTTCTGAAACAAAGCATTGGATATCACACACACAAAAATATCTCTAGATTCTCTTCTGAATGGAATTATTTCTGCATTTGTAAAGCTAAATTTGATCAAATTCCCACAGGAAGAGAAGCAGGCATGCAGACTGTCTTTTTTTTTTTAATAAATAAAGCCATACTTTCATTGTGAGAGGCTAACAACTACAACAGGCTAACAACAATGTTAACAGAAAACAGGTTACTAAGAGAGAAAGAAAAATGGGATTACACAATCCCTTCAATACCAGAAGCAGAGCAGAATTACCAAAGCACTGCGATTGCAAACCCTTCTGGCACCAAAGCACCTCCTCCTACACAGGTTGAGTTCTTCTTTTGCTTTAGCCATTGATTAGGTGAGTGGACTTCACATGAATCATCTAAATTCCCTAAGTGAACTCATGGTGCTGCTGAAATCAATGAGAATTTTGCCATTGGTGCCTCTGGGGTACAAAGTGCTGGCATACAATTTTGGAAAGGGGGTGTAAGAATATTTACTGACTTTGCAGGGATGTTAGTCACTCACTATTTGGTCTTCATTTAGCACTTGGATGGACATGGTGCTATGGGAACGCTGGCTACGTTTGAAGGTTGATCAACTCCTGCTTTATATACCTTATACCTGGCTAGAGCCAGATTTTCCAAGGTTTTTTTTTTTTTTTAAATCATTTTGTGTTTATCAAGAAGAAAATCTGTGACGTGAATAATTGCAGTGGGCTGTGTCAATACCTTTGCCCAAGAGCTGAGAGGTCAAATCACCTTAAGAGCTGGGGTCTGGTACTGTCATTCCCTAGCCAGACTTTACATGGGTCTGGGAAAACTGCTGTTAATCGGTAACCTCACCAGGAGATCCGAAATGATATCTGATGGAAATACAGAGCTGGAGGAAAGTATCTTCAGAAGTAATTTCTCATGAGAACACATTTCCTCACAAAGGAAATTCCCTGCTTCTTGTAAATTTAGTAGCAATACTGTAGAAAGAGAATCCTTGCCTCACATTAAAAATTTCTGTTCTTACCAATCCAGCAGAAAGAAATTCCCTAAGATCTTACAGTCTAGAAGACTGCTTTGATCTTATATTAAAGATATATAATATCTGATAATTTTAGTGGTTTATTATCTGTGTAATTGGATGCATTGAATGGATTGGGCCAAATCCACACCGGGTGTAAACTGACATCGTTGGCAGCTTTGAAGCTATGCATTTTCCCCAGCTTCTGTCAGCTAAAGATTTCAGTATGACACTGAGATTATCCTGCAGTGGTTTGAAATCTCGTTTGTGTGCGCCTGGCCAGGGAGCAGACTCAGGGAAATCTGGTCCCTGTAGGTACTAGCCAGAGGTACATGGAGGCAGATTTGGCTTCTATTTATAGCCTTTGTGTCCACTTTGCTTTTGATTGAGGTTTCTGATCTGCACGGTTTTCCTGTGCGCTCCCAGTCAATGCTGCAATTTCTCTACGATGCAGTTCTCTGTCTGTAAGATGAGGATAGTAATTCAGCACTGAATTTCTCCTCACTCAAGTGATGCAAGGAGAAATCCATTAATGTGAGGCATTTAGGTAGTAGAGTAATGGTGGCTATGAGCATCACAAATACCTGGGTCTAGTCCTGCAGAGGGATGCATTCTTATATTTATATGGAGATAAGAGCCATGTTTTTCTATCTGCTACCAAATCATTTGATGTTCTGTGTTGAAAAAGTACAAGACAGGGAAATAAATATCCTAATTGCAGTTCCAGAGAAGAATCATGTGGAAATAAAGAATGGAAAACCGGCAAGTGCTGTTTTAACTTCCGTTGTCATTTGCTCTGCTAAGATATGGGAAGGTTTTGAAAAATAAAAGTGCTGTTCTGTGGCTCCTGCTCTCCCTCTGTAATCATCCCCTCTCCTTTACTGTAAAGCATCGTGACAATGTGGCAGTTAATAGTGATCTTACATAGAAATAAATTCTCTCTCTCTCCTCAGGTCCCTCAGACTCTGCTCCAGGTCAGGCCTGGAGCTCCTGTCCCATTCCTTAACCACACAAGTTGTGCTAGGATGGATTTAATGACATATTCATAACAGGTGCTTTGGACTAAATCTTAAACATCTTTTCATTCATTCTCAGACTCTGCTCATGCAAACTCTCAGTGAAACCAGCCATTTCCACCAAACCCAGACTTTTGATTTATTAGACCTGTAGACACACAGAGAATCAAGCATCTACCCTACGTGATATTTGGTTATGGCATCAGGTTATAGGTTCTTCTTCCCATATGTGAAGAAAATGAGGGCCAGAGGAGTGCAGAGAGTTGGACCATGCCCTACAGTCACCCTGTGCAGAGCCAGGAACACAGGCCTACGATGGCATCCCACGAAGGGGGTCCAGAACTTTTGGCTTGTGTCATGGCAGAAGTGATTTTTACTGACGGCTTGCATGAGCTGGTGGCATTGGGGGTCAGCAGGCAAACTGAACCCAGGAAAGTGAGAGGCGTGGAAATAGGTACGGAGCCAGGAGAGGAAGAGCAAAATAAACAGAGCATGAGGGCCAGAGTAACTGCAAGGTGGGAGTAGAATTTGGACGATGGCGGAGGATGTGATAACAGATGAGGCTGCTATAAGAAGCCTCAACTATTAGTAGTGTATCAGTCTTCTGTTTTACTTAGCAGTGTGCTGGAAAGTGTGATGAATTCAATCTTGTGTAGCTTGTGGAAAGGCAGCTCTACGTACATTTGAAATGCAGGAGATGCCACGATCTGGAGTGGATCTCAGCCTCTGTTTTATCTTGCACACCTGAGATTTACTGTTGAAGGAAGCCTGCAGCAGGAAATGGAGTGCGGTTTATTTCACAATGTTTATATGAAAAACATTCAATCATATGCCCTGCTGTTCATACAGTTGCTAAGAGGATGAGATTGATAGTAAGTGGTCTTATGAAGCTATCAAGCAGCTTCATATTCAGGGCTCAGATTTCTGCCTTTTCAATCTGCCCAAAACAGGCCTTTTCAGGACTTTCTAATCTGCCCAATGGGACTTTTCAATCCGCCAGAAATTATTAGCCTTGCCAAAACATGATCTTCAGGGAAAACCACAAAGTCCCAACCCCCTCCTTCCCCATCTCCTTTGCCTGACTCAGCAGGCCAGAAATACCATTTGCCATTTTCTCACAGACTTTTGACCTGTAACTCTTGCCTGTTATTTAATGTGGCTTTAGAGCAGGTTCAGCGAGGAAGAGCTCTGGGGTGCCCCGAGCTCACACGCTGGAGAGCCATGGCCAGTTCCAGCCGTGCTACTGGGCCAACACTAACCACAAGCTTTTTGCCGGCCAAGCGACATTGCCCGGGGGTGTGAGGAGGTGTGAACCGTGACAGTCTAGCTATGCTGGCACCAAGTCCTAAAAGCAGTGTGCTTATATGGCTAAAGCTGTGTGCTGCAATCAGACAGCTTGTTTTGCTGATGGGGAAAAGCTACTAAGCTTGTGCAAAGCTCTGCTTTGCAGGCAGGCGTCTGCGGATACTTGCAAAGATGCTTTGCCACTATAGTTTAGCAGTAGGGAAATGCATCTATTGTAGGCATAAAATTAATCCTGGGGAAAGTCTATTTAAACAGCAATTTTCCCTCCTGTACAGTGTGTGCTGAGCAGTCTTTTCAGGAGAATGGTGGGAAGGGTTGTTTGGGAGGTGCGTTAGGGTTAATGCCCCTCAGCTATCAGCACACACAAGGATTCTCCAGCTGCACTCAGGGAGGCTGGGATCAAAAAACTGAGGAGCTGGTGAAGATCTGTCTTTTTTTTCCCCTCACACCATCAGCTTGACATGCAAGCACAGGCAAAAGTCTCTGCAGTGTTACGTCCATGCAAGAAAAAAGCCTTAGCAAGAGATGAGCTCAGAAATCTTCAAGGCATGATGCCTGTTGGAAACACAATTCGGGTCTGAGAGCCCACTTTATTCTGCCAGTACAGTGGTAACTTCACTGAACATAATGTGCCTTTCCCCAGAATCCCCTGGATTTTGAACACTGCATGACAGACTATCTGCCCCCCTGGGGAAACTAAAACACGGGTGCTATCTGTTCCCTCCTCTATGTCGTTGCCTTCAAGAAAAAATGCCAAGACGATTCAGCCAGAGTCTCCAGACAGCTGGAAAAGTTGCAGACACAGCTGAAGTGGACATTGATAAACATTTTCTGCAGTTCTGACTGCAATTTTTTTCTGCCCAGTGCCAAATAGCTGATTGCACCAACCATGTCCCTCCTAACCGCACATCCTCAGCTCCTAATTCCTCTGTCCGCTTCCTTGCTCAGTCCTCCACACCTTCTTTCCAGTCTGCCTTTTCCCCCCATCTAGGTTAGATCACCTGCATCATAACCATCACTGTCATACTCTTTGCTCTCTTTGTACATTCTGCCCCTGCCAATGATCTTTTCTGTCTTGCACGTGTGTATCGTGAGCCATGAGTGGCAGCCGTCCCTAGTCTTGGCTGGTCCTTCCAGGTGGCCCTGCTGAACCTGGTGAACAGTCGAGCATCTCTAAACTTACTAGTAAGCACAGTTTTTCAACTCTTACCTCAGTGACTTCAATGGAGCATGGATTGTCAAGCAAAGCTATGGGTCTCGGACTGATGTGACACCATGCAGGTATAAAGGCAGCAGCACCGTGACAATCCTAACTCACCGGTTTTGGTAGCCAAGAGAGACAAAACTGCAGAAAGTCTCACTCTGTTTAGGTATTATTACAACCTTAGTCAGTCAGTCAGACTGGCCTGTACTAAGCAACCACAAGGAAGAAATGCTGTCCCAAAGCACTGCTGTATGAGAGTTAGGATATAGCAACCTGCGTTGGGTTCATACTCTGCCACTGATTCATCTGTTGGGCTTGTAACCATATAACAGTGCTGTGCTTCAGAGCAACCACCTGCAAACTGAGTACAGTACTTACTGAATCACAGGCATGTTGTGAGGCTTCATCAATCAATTGTGGTTTTAAAAGGACTCTCAACTCCTGGCCCCAAAGTGTAAATCATCATAATTTATGTCCTTGTTAGAAATTTTTTATACAAGTCTTTGTCCTATTCTTTTCTCATAACAAATGTACACCAGGTCAATTCTCAGTGGCTTACTCCTGATTTAAATGTGTGTAACAAAGCTGAGAATCAAATCCCTCATCTTCAGCCAGAGGAAGGCTCTTAATACTATAGCCATTTACACACCCTTGAAAATGGAAGCTATTTAAAAGCTTTATTTGACTTCAACAGCAGGAAAATGTGCACCTCACTTTCCTCAGCATCAATCCTTTTCAAAGCATATTGTGTGTTTACAAGCTGTCTTGAGCACTGAAATTGATTTTAGAGCTGGGCAGTTATTAAAGGTTCATTTTCCCTCCCTCCTCCAGTTTCAAAATAAGTGATAATATGAAGTGGTGGGAAATTCTCTCCATGAGATGGTACTGCCTTTGCCCTGACTCTGAGTTTCTCAGGAAAGGTTTTCACTAGAGTATATATCCTGCTTGATCTCTACAAGTAAAGCTATAATCTTCCTTTCAGAGAAAGAGTTTAGCCTTGTGTGTATGTACAGGTTGGAATTTATTTTGGAAAATAGCTGTAAGAGGCTCTGGCACAGCTAAATGTAATTGAATTAGCTGGGGTTTAAGCTATTGCTATGCTCTTACTTCCATTTCAACACAGTCAGATACAGTAATAACAATATTTAGCATCAATTTCTTAATTACTAGTTAGTCCAGTCACTGCCTGATTTTGGTGAGATAAAGCTGACACTTCCAGCATATCTGTGGAGAAGAAGGATGATGCTGTTCTTCCACTTGCTCTACAACAGATTGGCTTGCTTGGCCCTAGTCTGTTCTAGGTACATTCCAAAGGTGCACCCACAACTGGAGTATTCAGGCCTTGGACCACTGCAACAGGTTTGCAGGAGATGCCAGTGGAAGCAGTGGGGACACCCCACAGGATGTCCATCTTTGTTTGTGGAAGATCTAGACTAAGGCTGCAGCTGGATACCCCACCTGCCACATGCTTTCTCTATGGCTTTGGTAAATCTCTCTGTTCCCTACCTGAAAAATGGTTTATGCAGGAGGAAAATGTTGGCTGGAAAGTTTTTCCATTACTGGGAGGTGGTCAGGTCATACGTGATGGGAAGAGAGGCCAGAAAAAATATGTTAGAACAAAATTCACTCTGAAAACTACAGAGGTATCTGAAGGGTGATTGTATTCATGTGTCCTCAAACAGGAAAAAAAACAGAAGGAGGTGTAGAAGAGCCCACTCAATCTCTTTCAAATAAAAAGGATATGTATACATCAACTATTTATTCAAAGGAGATAAAAGCTAGGTCCTGCTGCTCACAGTCAACACAGAGAAGTAAGGTAAATCAGCACATTTTATTCAGCCTTATTTTAAATATTCCAAGCAGTATGGAGTCTTTCCTTCTGGACAAGACAACTCCACAGAAAATAATCATGATAGCTCCTATTTTCTCTTTACAGTGGCATTCCATTAGTAACAGTTGTAGCTTATTGCACTAGCCAGGAAGGCCCCTAAGCAATTTATTTCCTTCTTCAGTGATGATTTTAACAAAATGCACACTTCCATATATTCATTCAGAAGTTGTCGCATCAAAACACAGTACCCATTGCTACAGGAAGACATTTCTCGCAGCGCTCTGGATCTTTGCGGCTCCATTACCTTTGGTGATGACGGAGAAGGCTGTACCAGTACAGGGATCTTCTTTTCTACTTTGCCAGGTTGTCAAAGACTTATTCTTATTCAGGGTTATTCAGTTTTGGTACACAAGGTAGTCATCTAAAGTACACATCAAATATTACATTGAGGCATCTGCTGCAGTAAATGCAAAAGCGACAGTCACACTGTGAGCATTTGGTAATCTACAAATAGATCTGGAAGTCACATTGGCTCTGGAAACTTAGGTGGAGTCAATTCAGTAACAAATGCATCAATAATCAACACCTTTGCTGTATTAATTTCTGCAAGGCAGCTTGCTCCTCTATAGTGTGTCTACAAGACGTGCATACATTACCATCAGTGACTGATGCTGTCCCCTTAGCTGCTCATGTTTAATGAAAGCTTTGTGCCTATATATAAATTCTGTGTTTGAATGAAACATCTTCCAAATCCTTCACAGCAGTTCTGCAAGAGACCTTTGGCTTGTATATTGAGAAGTGAACTCACCCTTTCTGCCATGCACAAGCTCTGCAGAATAAAAATTATACATGAATATAAAAATAGAACAGAAGAGACTATTTAGGTTGGACCAGATGCTCACATTCCTGCCACCTAGGTGGATTTAATATTAGTGAGTGTGGGAAAAATACAAAGCGTAGGTCTGATCCTGTTCTTTTTTCTCCCACATGTGAACTTGCTTCACACAAGCATCCTCTCCCTAAGTCAATGAGACTTTTTGTGCATGTTTTCTGTCACTGCTGATTACTTTCAAGAGGACTGTCATGTTGCAGGCACAGGGGGGCTGGAGGCAAGAATTAAAGCACCTGTCCCCTGTTCTACCTTCTTCTGCATAAACACTGCTTGAGGAAGGGAACACTATTGAATCATTCGATACCTGCCTCAGCGTATCCAACAGAGGTTGCACTCCTTTGAACACCAGTGGGAAAAAGGTACAAAGAATAAAACGACAGCTGCCCAGGGAAGGTTCCCTCCTCCATCATTTTTCCGAGCTACTGCTTTAAGGACACGGCTGTATTCACCTAGTAACCTGAGCTCAGCTTCCTCTTGCAGTCAGCCAAGTAAGTTCATGGTCCATAAACGCTTCCGTGACTGTGCAAATGCACACAGCTGGTGGAAGCAAAGGACGTGAAGAAAGCTTGTGAAGCTAAAGGGAAATCTGGCTCCTTACAATCCAGTCTTTAATACTTGTGATAATCCTTGCATTCTTGATAGTAGCCTGATCCAAAGGCCAGCAGAGCTGATACATATGGCTATGGTAGGCTTTGAGTCAGGCATTGCATTTTTAAACTGAGATGCTTCCCAGTTTTTAAAATTACAACGTTTACTTTGGTGCTGCAGCTGCATTGTGAAGGACAGTCTTCATTCACGGTCAGATCATTTCATGAATGAGTTTTGTAGATTTGCAGGGAATAATTTTTATGGGGGACCTCTGGTGAGATATTCGTAATCACAGAAATTGCAGTGGTTTTCTTATGCATTGCCAGTCTCGCTGGGTGTTGGAATTGCTACAGAGCTGAAGCACTCCTCTCATGTGAACAGCATGGCAACCACTACTCCTTGTGTGGGACCACCTTCCACGAATAATTGCCTAATGTCACTCAAAAGAATATCCACAGCAAATTCCAGCACCCATCAGGTGCTGATACATATCTTCTGCTTCCTTAGGGCATGCAGCCTCAGCACGCCTGTACACAAGGAGCCTCTTACTCTTTATTGCCATGGCAGACAGATGGGGAAGCCACACAGAGCTGTCACGTTAGGCCCCTGCATGGGGTACAGTGCCCAAAAATGGGGCCACCTTTTTGAACTTCAAAGTCTTTACCAAACCATGAGTGGCATGGAGAAATTACATAGTTTCTTATCTCTTCCAGCACAGGTGCTGGGGACCATTGAAGGAAGCCTGGTCTGAACAAATTAAAGGGAATGCTCTTCCTGCTCTGAGGAACAGATCTGTTGAACTCCTCCTTAGCGGAGAATGAGAATTTTTGCTGAGGATGCAAAAATTTTAGCTGGATTCAGAAAGAGAGAGGACAAGTGCTTGGGAGAAAGAGCCATTGTGAGTCACTAAATAGAGCAACTAAGTGAGGCTCAGAAAATCCCCTGAATTAAAATAGTCTGAGGTTGGGAGAGCATTTAAGGACCTGAAAAAGAATCATACATACTTGTTCTGTTCGCATTTCTCCTACATGTCTGCTACAGCCTCTGCAGAAGAGAGACTTCTGGGCTAAATGAACCTTTTCCCTGAACCAGAACTGCTGTTCCGACCATCTTTATGCCACTGTTTCAAGAAAAAGATAATGCTTTCTTGTTAACCTGTGTAGAAAAATAAATAGGTTAGCTCTTTTTCTTTCTAGTTTTGATCATGTTTTTTGGTTATTTTTGCTGGTTTGGGGGCTTTTTTCCCCTATCTGGTTTGTTGGGACTCCTGTGGTTCAGCTGGAAGACAGCTTATGGATTGGCAGCTCTCAGCCCCTTCTTGCAGAGAGAGACATTAGAGCTCTCACAAGAAGCACTTCTCGACAGGTCAACAAAAGCAACTGGAGAGGTCCACAAAAGCAACTCGGAATCCAGTTGCCTTGCAGCTAGCTCTTGCTTTCATTGCAGAGTGAACTCAAGGTAAAACAGGAGAGCTGCTATAACACAACAGCACCCACACACTCTTACCTTGAATGTGGGAGACTTCTAACTCTCGTTGACTTTTTGTGGTGAGAGTAGGTGAAATGGTGGGTTAGCACAACTGCCAGCAGCCAGGGCAATCACTACACAGCTCAGGGCTGTTTTCCAGCCTGCTTGCTCTCCCTCGAGTTAGACTAAACCGAGAGGAGCTAAGAAATGTGTTGACACTTTGAGTTAACCTTCCTTTTGGTGACTAAACAAGGTTTGCTCCTTCAGTAGCTTTATCTACAACTGAATAAAAGATTTTTTTTTTTTTTTTTTTACCTTATGGAGAAAACTTTTGGCCAGGAAAGATCTTTTTAGCCACTTCTATCTATATTAAAGAGAGAAAAGCTCTTCACTCATCCCTTACCCCTCTAATCCTTTCCATGCCAGCTTTACAAAGATGTATTTTCTAGATTCTTCATCTTTATGGTTTCCTTTTTTTTCAGTCATGCCATACACCCCGGGTCCCAATCCTGCACTCAGGCTGACAACAAACTTTCTGTTCCTGGGTGTATGTGTCTTTGCCTCTCACTTGAGTGATGCGAGCTCAGCCTGGTGCTCCAGAAGAGCCCATGAGCTGAGCCATAGGTCATCTTGTCCAATGTCAATCCTTCCCCTTGAAGTTTGCTTGACTGCTCTGCTGTAGATGGAAGGATTGAAGGACATGTCTCTTTGGACGTCATTTGCTCTGTGGTTCAAATACGGACTTCTGTTGGTGAGTCTGAATGAGCAAAGACTGGTCCTCAGAGGTGGATACTTTCTCAGCAACAAGGTCAGCATAAAAGAAGAAAAACCCAAATTCTTGCAGACATAAATTGATGTTTAAAAAATGACTGATTTTTCTCCAAGCAATGTTGAAACCTTTGCAAGTACACAGAACTACAAATATTTCCTGTTCCACAACCCCAGCAAAATGCTAATACTCAGATTATTTCTCCAGAAAGCACTACACCAATCCGCAGCTTGACACTGCAGCCTGATCAGAGGAAGGCTGCAAGCTCATGGCCGTGCCTATACCCTCCATGACTGTCACGCTACTCTGTGCCCTGAAGTCCCATGGAGACCTTACCCCTTCCCAGCTGCCCACAGGCTCCACTTTGATCCCACGCTAACCACCACTTTCCAACTAAAGGTTAATTACTCCAGGGGACCTTTCCATCCAAGCTGTTGCCCGCAGGTTGCAATCCCTGCCCGAGTGCTATTTTTAGACTGGCTCCTTCGTTGCTATTGATCCCAGTCACCCTCTGTTAATTAGATACACACAACACACACAGCATTTGCAACTCATTTATCAATTCCGTTCAGCACCTCCCTCCCCTGAGATGTAATTTGGAGCCCTCCTTGAATCATGCTATTGATCTTTCCCAGCAACTTTGCTATAGGATTCTCTGTGTTGCAAACTATTTATAGATTCTTCTTCTTCTTCTCCTGCTCTCCCTTGGGGAATCAGAAATGGGCAACGGTAATCAGACTTCTATTTTTAAGGACTTGATCGAAACCAGATATTTCCTCTTTTCTCCTTCTTTCCCCTTCTTCCCCCTGTTGCTGTTACGTACAGGCTTCCTTCGGCAGGTGAGACCTTCCTGCTCCACGTGGTGCTGTAATGATTCTGGCAATGCTGGGGTGATGTGATGCAGAACTTGCCCTGGGTGAAATCTTGTTTGCTGGATTAATGAATTCCTCCTCCTCCCTGCGTCCAAGAGTTTCACAAAGGGCATTGCGACCTGTTTTGCCTGCTCAGCTTGAGGCACACCTTTCAGAGGGCTTCAGCCTCAGAGACTGCCTTCTCAGCCTGCACATTTGATCCATTTGCAAGGCGCTGGGTTCCCATTGCCCCTTGTATCTCAGGAAGCGCATCCAAAGGCCTTAGAAAATTCATAGTCAGGAGTGAAATAGATGGAGCCACTTTTAGCAATGGAGGATGACAGTAACAAGCCCTGGGGTCCTAGGATTTGAGAAAGACCTGAAAAGAGGGAACATCACCTGAGGCTCAGAGAAGTCAGAAGCAGCTCAGCCTTCATTGAGCAACGTTGAAAATCCCAGCTGTAACGCAGGAGGCCTACGGTTTACCATGGGCAAGGCAACACCAAGGAGGGACAGTCTTGTCTCAGGGCATACATGAAACCAGCCCCAAGCTTCTGTAGTAACACCTGCTGCTGAAACTGGTGGTGAAGTGGGAGAGAGGCGTGCCAGGAGGAGCTGGGCAGGGTGTGGGGGGCGGCCCTGGTCTGAAGCCTTGGCTTCCCAGTGGGCCCGGAGCAACAGCAGTGGGGATTGCAGCCCCCCCAGCAGGGTGGTGGCTCAGGAGTCATGGGGCTGGGCTGTGTGGAGCAGGGCTGGCTCCTCTGAGCCACCGGGAACACGGCAGTGTGCGTGCTGTCTGTGAGGATCTGTGCGTGTGCCCGTGCGTGGGGAGGTTGTGCTGTCGTCGGGGAAGGGGCTGCGTGCGGACGGCTGTGGTGTGGTTGTGCAGCGCGTGCGCGGCTATTTGTTGCGCGGCCTGCTCTGGTGCGTGTGATGCTGTGGTGCGTTTGGCCGCGGACTGGGGGGCTGCGGTGTGCGGGGCTGCGGTGAGCTGCATGGAGGTCAGAGTGTGTGTGTGTGGGGGAAGTCATGATGTGAAGCTGTGTTGTGCGGGGCTGTGTGTGTGTGGGGGTGTGCGTGGTGGGTGGAGGTCAGAGTGTGTGTGGGGCTTTGCGTGG
>JAVJGG010000172.1:0-18077 GCA_035590195.1 Aviceda cuculoides
TATTGTTAGTTGTTTATCTCACGGCTTTAAGATTGTTATCTGCTCATATTGTTAGTTGTTTATCTCACGGCTTTAAGGTTAGTTTGGCCTAATGTTGCTTTATCTTGGTCTGTCTGGGTGTGGTTGGGGTGGTAGTTTATGATGTTTGGTGTATTTGGTAGGGGAGTTTCCTTAATATTTTGATGGATTGTGACATGTAAACACATAAAATAAGATGAAATTATTTGATATAATTAATGGAACTCCAGTGCTTCCGATGGATAAAAACGTGAAAAAATTAAGGATAAAATTCGTGAAAAAACAGTTAGTTTTAGTCAAGAAAGATTAGTGTTGTTTAAGAAGTAAACAATAAAAATGGAATAATAAACTTTACGAATATCCATCGGATAGGTGTTGCGAGTGGGGTCTGAAGATGTGTTATGCTTAAGTGGTTGTGACTTTGTTGAGATGTCACCTTAAACACCTCAGTTGTTCTATTAGGTGATTCTTGGGGCTTAAGTCTTATGGTTGAGTCAGTAGGACTTGTGTTTCAGGTTATACTGCTGTGGTATGATATATTACACATATATATATTATACATACACATGTATGTTATATATATATATATATATATATATATATATATATATAATTACACACACACACACATATATATATATGTAATTACACACACACACACACACACACACACATATATATATATACTGCGTGGTTTGGAGGTCTTGAAAGAGGGCCAGTAGTGGGGAGTCATTTGTAAGTTGGGGTTGTAGGGTTGGCTGTGTTATGGCTTTGGTATGGGGATTGGGAGGGTGTAGGAGGGTAAGTAGTGTCAGGGGCGTGGGGGAGAGTGTGGTCTTGAGGCTGGTAATGTAGGATATTGTGTGTATGAGGCGGTTGGTTTGTCGTGGGAAGTTCGATTAGTAGGCGGTTTGGGTTTGTAGCTCGCTGTCCGGTGAGAAGGGATGGCAGGTTGTGGTCTGTTACCATGCAGGGTTAGGTCTTAAGAAGGTTCGTAGGGAAGAGTTATTAACGTGCAGAGGTATAGTCTTCGGTGTGGGTCTAGTTTAAGGAGGAAGTAGTGGGTGCTTTGGGGGTTTACGAAGTGTTAGTTAGTTCTTAAAGGCAGAATGTGATATTGGGCAGTGGTATGGTTGTGTGGGCGTTGAGTGGAGTGCTTGGAGTATGTGAGGTGGGGTGAGTGGTCTTGTGCTGTAATACGTAGTTGTTTGAGGAAGATGGGTTTCTGTAGTTGAAGTTTACAACGACGATTTTTCAGGTCGTAGATTTTGGAGAAAAGCCAAGCAGAAATTATAATGGCCTATTTTGTTCTTCTCTTGGGGGTAGGGTTTGTTTTGGGGGGGCTGGCAGTTGCATCTAATCCGTCACCTTATTATGGAGTGCTTGGGTTGGTGTTGGGTTCTGTTATAGGGTGTGGGTGGTTGGTGAGTTTGGGAGTGCCGTTTGTAGCTTTGGTGCTGTTTATAGTGTATTTGGGTGGGATGTTAGTGGTCTTTGTCTATTCGGTATGTTTAGCGGCGGACCTCTTTCCGGAGGCTTGGGGGGATTGACGAGTCTTGGGGTATGGGGCGGGGATGGTTTTAGTACTTGTTGTGGGAGTGGTTGTTGGGGAGGTTGAGTGTTGGAAGGTGGGGGTGGCTACTGTCGATGGAGAGGGTGCTTCTGTAGTGCGGCTAGATTTTAGTGGGGTTGCTATGTTCTATTCGTGGGGAGTGGGGATGTTCTTGGCGGCGGGATGGGGGTTGCTGTTGACACTGTTTGTTGTGTTGGAGCTTGTACGAGGGTTATCTTGTGGGGCAATTCGGGCTGTTTAGGATAGGGAAAGAGTGAAGAGATCAGAGAATAGTTTAATGTAAAATACCAGCTTTGGGAGTTGGTGATAGAGGTTTGAGTCCTTTTTTTCTGAAGTTTGTTGATGAATGATTATAAATGGAATCTTAGAGGTTGTTGGGCTGTGTTTGTGGAAAAAAATATGACGAATGATGAATAAAATGATGATGATAACGATTTGCTTTATTAATGGGATTCCAGTGCTTTTGACAAACAAAAAAATGTGAAAAAGTATGAAAAAAATTTGTGAAAAAACACGGTTAGCGTTTTAGTTAGAAATGCCTAGTGTTACTTAGAAAGTTAGAGGAAAGGAGAAATAGAATAACATGTCCCACAAGCATTCACCAAATAGCACCATGAGTAGGGTATGTGGACGCGCCATAGCCAAATGGCCCTGACAGTGCATCAGTGTTAAGATGATTCCCCCAACACTCCAACCGTCTCATTAAGTAACTCCTGAGATCCAAACACAGGCCGAGAACCAGCAGGGTCCACGTCTTAGATTGTATTCGCCGCGGTGCGTATATGAGGGCAACCTGTGAAGACCCCCCCAAAAAAAAAGAGAACCAACAGTAGAGAACCGACCAGTGACGCGATTAAGAGGCTAAATGGTGATCAATAGCCAACCAGATGTATTCGTAAAGAGCAAGATCATAGGATTAACCAAGTTATGGCCCTGACAGAGGAACCAGAGGCGCAAAAGAGCAAGTAGTGCTAGGGGTGTAGGGGGAAAGTATGGTCCTGAAGCTAGTAACGTAGGACATTACAGACACCGGGTTGCTGATTTCTCGTGAGAAGCCCAATTAATAGATAACCTGGTCCGATAGCCACCGGTCCGACGAGAGATGATGGCAAGCTATGACCTGCTACCATGGATAGTTAGTCCCCAAGAATATCCGTAGGGAGAACCTATTAATACACAGAGCCACAACCTCTGGTATGGGTCTAGCCCGGGGAGAGAATAGTAGACATTCCGGGAGTTCATAGAGTGTTAACCTGCCCCTGAAAGTGGAGATGGCCTAAATAAATGTATGTCCGGGTTACATATATATGAACATAGTACATGCATTAATATGTATTACATAGCATGGGGCATAATATGGGGCATATAGTTTAATGTACAATGATACATGGGGAGGGGGAGGGGAGGGGGAGGGGGTGGACGTTTATTAGGGGGGTTCGATTAAAATTTGGCAATAATGGCCCTTTCGGGCCGGGAACTCTAAGAAGGGGGTAGCCTTCAGTCTTCGGTTTACAAGACCGATGTTTTTTATAAACTATTAGAGTATTTAGTGGTTGAGTATTTTGTTTTCTAGGGCTCCAGTTAGGGGGAAGAGGACTAGAAGGAGGGTGAAGTAGGTGAAAGAGGCCAGTTGGCCGATGATGATGAAGGGATGTTCGACGGGCTGGCTGCCGATTCATGTGAGAATGAGGAGGTTGGCAGTTAGGGTTCAGAATAGGAGTTGGGAGAGGGGTCGGAAGGTTATTGTGCGTTGTTTGGATTTGTGGAGGAAAGGGACTAGGAATAGGATTAGTACTGAGGCGGCTAGGGCCAGTACTCCTCCTAGTTTGTTTGGGATTGAGCGTAGGATAGCGTATGCGAATAGGAAATACCATTCTGGTTTGATATGGGGGGGAGTGACTAGGGGGTTTGCTGGAGTGAAGTTTTCTGGGTCTCCTAGTAGGTTGGGGGCGAATAGGGCTAAGGTTGTTAGTGGGAGTAGTATTAGTACGAACCCTAGGGTGTCTTTTAGGGCAAAGTAGGGGTGGAATGGGATTTTGTCGCAGTTTGAGATGATGCCTAGGGGGTTGTTTGAGCCAGATTCGTGGAGTAGGGTGAGGTGGATTAGAGTGATGCCTGCGATTAGGAATGGAAGTAAGAAGTGCAGGGCGAAAAATCGGGTGAGGGTGGGGTTGTCTACGGAGAAGCCCCCTCAGGCTCATTCTACAAGGGTGTGTCCGATATATGGGATGGCTGAGAATAGGTTAGTGATGACTGTAGCCCCTCAGAAGGATATTTGGCCTCATGGTAGGACGTAGCCTACGAAGGCAGTTGCTATGAGGGTGAGTAGGAGGACGACTCCTGTGTTTCAGGTTTCCTTGTATAGGTAGGAGCCGTAGTAAAGTCCTCGGCCGATGTGTAGGTAGATGCAGATGAAGAAGAGGGATGCTCCGTTGGCATGTAGGTTGCGGATCAGTCAGCCGTACTGTACGTTTCGGCATGTGTGGGCGACGGATGAGAAAGCGAGGGATGTGTCTGCGGTGTAGTGTATCGCTAGTAGTAGGCCGGTAAGGATTTGTGTTAGTAAGCAGATTCCTAGGAGGGATCCGAAGTTTCATCAAATGGAGATGTTAGGGGGAGTGGGTAGGTCGACTAGGGAGTTGTTGATTATTTTTAATAGGGGATGGACTTTTCGGGGGTTGGGGGCCATTGGTTTGATGGTTAGTGTGTGGACAGGAGGATAATGAGAGTTGATAGGGCGAAGGTGCTTAGGTAGGCTTTAAGTAGTCCGGTGTGGAGGGAGGTTGAGGTTTTAGCTGCTGTGAGTTGTAGGTTAGCGATTCCTTCGGGGCCTATTTTTTTATATCAGGAGAGGTCGATTAAGTGGGAGGCGATGGTCTGTCCACTGTTTAGTAGGGTTGTAGAGTTGAAGCGGTGCATTAGGGAGTTAAAGTATCCTAGTATGGAGGAGAAGTTTAGGTGCGTAGTTTGTTTTGGTTGGGTTAAGGTATGTGTTATGTTTGAAAGCTCTAGGGCTAGGATAATACCTAGGATTGTGATGGTGATTGCGGTGGTTTTTATGAGTGTGGGCATGGTTATTGGGGGGGTTTTTGTGGGGGGGATGTAAGATGTAATGAGCAGGCCAGCTAGGATGCTGCCTAGAGCGAGTCGAGTGATTGGGTTGATGAGTGTTGGGGTGTTTTCGTTTATGGGTGTAGCTGTGGACATGCGGGGGGATTCTGTTTGGACTAGTAGGGTTATGCGTAGGCTGTATATTGCTGTAAATGTTGTTGCCAGGAGTGTTAGGAGCAGGGCCCAGGCATTTAGGTGGGAGGTGTTTAGGCTTTCGATGATTAGGTCTTTTGAGTAGAATCCTGCTAAGAAGGGTGTCCCTATTAGGGCCAAATTTCCGATAGTCAAGCAGGTGGTAGTTGTTGGGAGTGTTTTTTGAAGGCCTCCTATTTTTCGAATGTCTTGTTCTCCATTGAGGGCATGGATGATTGATCCTGAGCAAAGGAACAGTATGGCTTTGAAGAAGGCATGTGTTGAGATGTGGAAGAAGGCTAGTTGGGGGAGGTTTAGTCCAATGGTAACTATTATTAGTCCGAGTTGGCTGGATGTAGAGAAGGCAATGATTTTTTTGATGTCGTTTTGTGTCAGGGCGCAGGTGGCGGCGAATAGTGTGGAAAGTGCTCCTAAGCAGAGGCATAAGGTTAGGGCAGTTTGGTTGGTAGAGAGTATGGGGTGGGTGCGGATGAGTAGGAAGATTCCGGCTACAACTATGGTGCTGGAGTGGAGTAAGGCGGAGACTGGGGTTGGGCCTTCTATGGCAGCGGGCAGTCACGGGTGGAGGCCAAATTGGGCAGATTTTCCTATGGCGGCTAGAATGAGCCCTAGGAGGGGGAGGGTTGGGATTTGGTCAGGGGAGAAGGCTTGTTGGATTTCTCAGGTGTTTGTTGTTGAAGCTAGATATGCTATGCTTAGGATAAGGCCGATGTCTCCGATTCGGTTGTAGAGTACGGCTTGGAGTGCGGCTGTATTGGCTTCTGCACGCCCTTGTCATCAGCCGATTAGTAGGAAGGATATGATTCCGACCCCTTCTCAGCCGATGAATAGGAGAAATATGTTGTTAGCGATTGTTAGTGTGAGTATAGCAATTAGAAATATTAGGAGGAGGGAGAAGAATTTTGTGATATGGGGTTCTGATGCTATATATCATGATGAGAATTGAAGGATGGACCAGGTTACGAATAATGCGATGGGAAAGAATATTATGGAGTATTGGTCGATTTTGAGGCTGAGGGGGATTTTGAAGTTAGTGATGAATTTTCACTCTCAGTGGGAGGTAATGCTTTCTGACCCTGTGTACATGAAGAGGGATATTGGCACCAGGCTGGCTAGAAAGGCGGTTTTAATGGTGCGTGTGATGGTGAGGGGGGAGATTGGATGGGCGGTTGGGAGTAGTGGGAGGAGGATGGGGGTGAGAATGATTGTTAATGTGAGGAGTATGGATGTGTTGAGGAGTAGTGTTGTTTCCATTACTTTTACTTGGATTTGCACCAAGGTGGGTGGCTCCTAAGACCAGTGGATTACTGCTATCCTTTAAAAGTTAAGGGGACTGAGGTTTTAAGCTCAGATGCGAGAATTAGCAGTTCTTGCTGGTTGAACTTCCCCTCGGCAGGTAAGAAGGGTCTAACTTCTATTTTTAGAATCACAGTCTAATGTTTGGGTTGAAACTATACTTGCATAAGGGCACCCCTGAGATTGTTTCTGGTTTAAGGATTAGTATGAGCAGGGGGGTGATGTGGAGGGTCATTAGGAGGTGCTCTCGTGTGTTTGAGTTTTGTAGTGTGGTAATGTGAGTTGGTAGTGTTCCTCGTTGGGTTATTAGTAGCATGAATAGGGTATATGAGGCGGTTAGTAGGGTTGCGGCTCCTGTTAGAATAATGGTGAGGGTGGATCAATTGAACAGTGCGACTATGATGGTTAGTTCTGCTATCAGGTTTGTGGTTGGTGGTAGGGCTATGTTTGTGAGGTTGGCTAGTAGTCACCAGGTGGCTATAAGTGGTAGAAGGGGTTGTAGGCCTCGTGTTAGGAGGAGGACTCGGCTGTGAGTGCGTTCATAGGTTGTGTTTGCTAGGCAGAATAGTATTGAGGAGGTGAGGCCGTGGGAGATTATTAGGAGTATTGCTCCTGAGAATGATCAATGGGTCTGGAGGATACTTGCAGCGATGACTAGGCCTATGTGGCTTACGGAGGAGTAAGCAATGAGGGACTTTAGGTCAGTTTGACGTAGGCAGATTGAGCTGGTTATTAGTGCTCCTCATAGGGCCAGGGTGAGGAATGGGTAGTGTAGGTGGGTTGAGAGGGGGCTAATCAGGAGAGTGAGGCGTATGATGCCGTAACCCCCTAGCTTGAGAAGTAGGGCAGCGAGTAGTATGGATCCTGCAATTGGGGCTTCTACGTGAGCTTTGGGTAGTCATAGGTGGAGGCCATAGAGAGGGGCTTTTACTATGAATGCTATTAGTAGTGCTAGGCTTAGTAGGAGGTCAGTTCAGGAGTTAGTGAGTGAGGGGTGGGATAGTTTGAGTATTGTAAGGTGTAGGGTGCCTATGTGTGTGTGGAGGTATAGGATTGTAACTAGCAGGGGGAGGGAGCTAATAAGGGTGTAGAATAGCAGGTAGATACCCGCGCTTAGGCGTTCTGGTTGGCTTCCTCAGCGCGTAATTAGGATTAGGGTGGGGATTAAGGTTGCTTCAAATGTAATGTAGAATAGTATTAGTTCGGTAGCTGAGAATGCCAGGAGAAGGAGGGGCTGTACTGTAATTAGTGTAGTGATGAAGATTCGTTTACGGGGTAGTGGTTCGTGTTGTAAGTGGTTTTGGCTTGCCAGGATCATGAGTGGGAGTAGTCAGCAGGATAGGACTAGTAGGGGGGATGAGATCTGGTCAATGCCTGTTCATTGGGTGAGGTTTTTGTGGGGGTAGTATGTGGGGAGGAGTCAATGGAGGCTGGTGGTAGCGATTAGGAGGCTGTAGGTAGTGGTACTGGTTCATAGAAATTTTCGGGGGGATAAGAGGGCTGTGGGGAGGAGTATGATTGTTGGGAGGAGGATTTTTAGCATAGGAGGTTTAGGTTGTGCAAGTGGTCAGAGCCGTGGGTTCGTGTGGAGGCGACTAATATGGCTAGGCCAGTGCCTGCTTCACAGGCTGAGAATGTTAGTATAAATACGGGGGCTAGGGCAATGGATGGTATTTGAGCTTCGACAGGTCAGATTGACAGGGCGATATATATGGAGAGTATTATGCTTTCTAAGCATAGTAGGGCGGAGATTAAGTGAGTTCGGTGGAAGGCTAGTCCTAGGCAGCTTAAAGTGAAGGAAGCGTAGAAGCTTAGGTGTAGGAGAGACATGGAGAGAGGCATAGGGACGATCTATGATTTGTTGAGTCGAAATCAACTGTCTTGGTTAGACTACCTTTCTTTATTTATTCGGCTCATTCTAGGCCTCCTTGGAGTCATTCGTAGATTAGTCCTAATGTGAGGAGGGAGATGATGGTGAAAGCTCAGGTTAGGGTGGTGGTGGGAGATTGAAGTTGGATGGCTCATGGCAGTGGTAGTAGAAGTGCGATTTCTAGGTCGAATAGTAGGAATAGGATGGCTACTGAGGAAGAATCGGATTGAGAATGGTAGTCGAGCAGAGCCTAGGGGGTCGAAGCCGCATTCGTATGGCGATAGTTTTTCTGAGTTCGGGTTTGTTTGGGCGAGTCAGAGGTTTAATGTGGTTAGGATGGCACTTAGAGTAAGGGATAGGATAAGTATGAAGGTGATTATGTTGATTGCTCTTCTCTGGGGTTGCACCAGATTTTATAGATTGGAAGTCGATTGTAATTAGTATACTAGAAGAGCAAGATCCTCATCAGTAAATGGTTATGTAGAGGAATAATCAGATGACGTCTACGAAATGCCAGTATCAGGCAGCTGCTTCGAATCCGAAGTGGTGGTTGGATGTGAAGTGGAAGTTGATTAGGCGTAGGAGGCAGACGGATAGGAAGGAGGATCCGATGATTACGTGGAGCCCGTGGAAGCCTGTGGCAACAAAGAAGGTTGAGCCGTATACACCATCGGCGATTGAAAATGGGGCTTCGTAGTATTCTGTTGCTTGTAGTGCTGTGAAGTAGAAGCCCAGCAGGATGGTTAGGGTGAGTGCATGGATTGCCTGTTTTCGGTTGGTTTCTATGATACTATGGTGTGCTCATGTTACGGTGACGCCTGAGGCGAGAAGAATTGCTGTGTTTAGTAGGGGCACTTCTAGGGGGTTAAGTGGGTTGATTCCTGTTGGGGGTCACTGTCCGCCTAGTTCTGGGGTGGGGGCTAAGCTGGAGTGGAAGAATGCTCAGAAGAAGCCGAGGAAGAAGAATACTTCGGATGTAATGAATAGGATTATCCCGTATCGTAGGCCTTTTTGGACGGTGGGAGTATGGTGGCCTTGGAATGTGCTTTCTCGTACGATATCTCGTCATCATTGTAGTATGACTAGGAGCATGGTGAGTAGCCCTAGGGATAGGAGTCGGGTGGAGTTGTAGTGGAACCATATGATTAGTCCTGAGGTTGTGAGTAGGGCAGCGGCTGCGCCAAGGATGGGTCAGGGGCTAGGATCTACTATGTGGTAGGAGTGTGCTTGGTGGGCCATTAGATGTTTTCCTGTAGATATAGGCTTAGGAGTAGGACGAAGACGTAGGCTTGGATTATGGCTACTGCGATTTCTAGGATGGTTAGTAGTAGTAGGATTAGGGTGGTCAGGGCTGATACTGCGGGGAGGAGTGGGAGTAAGGTGGTGGTAGCGGTGGAAAGAAGTTGGATTAGTAGGTGGCCTGCCGTTAGGTTTGCTGTGAGGCGGACGCCTAGGGCTAGGGGGCGAATGAGTAGGCTGGCGGTTTCGATTAGGATTAGGGCGGGGATTAGTAAGGTTGGGGTGCCTTCAGGTAGGAGATGGCCTAGGGATGTTGTGGGTTGGTTTCGTAGGCCGGTGAGAAGGGTAGCGAGTCAGAGGGGGAAGGCGAGGGCTATGTTTATTGATAGTTGGGTAGTTGGAGTAAATGTGTATGGTAGTAGTCCTAGTAGGTTAATTGTAAGTAGGAGTATCATAAGTGATGTTAGGATTAAGGCTCACTTATGTCCTCCTTTGTTTAGGGGCAGCATTAGTTGCTTTGTGGTTAGGTGGATGAGTCATAGTTGGAGAGTGGAGAGACGGTTAGTAATTCATCGGTTAGTGGGGGAGGGGAATAATAGGGTAGGGAATAGTATTGAAATTAGGATGAGTGGGATACCTAGAAGGCAAGGGCTTGTGAATTGGTCAAAGAAGCTTAGGTTCATGGTCAGTGTCAGGGGGGAGTGTTGGTGGTTGTAGCGGGTTTGTTGGATGGGGTGTTGGTGGGGGCGAGGGGTAGAAGTTTAGGTTGGATGACTAGTGTGAAGATTAGTCATGATGTTAGTATGATGGTGAGTCATGGAGCTGGGTTAAGTTGTGGCATATCACATTAAGGAGGGGTGGTAGTCCT
Organism: Aviceda cuculoides; assembly: GCA_035590195.1. Lineage (NCBI taxonomy): Eukaryota > Metazoa > Chordata > Aves > Accipitriformes > Accipitridae > Aviceda > Aviceda cuculoides. The sequence goes on from JAVJGG010000172.1 coordinate 10,129, forward strand.
CTTTCTCTAGCTTAAAAGGCTAGTGCTGTTACATAGCTTCTTAATGATTAGGAGGACATGAGTGAGGATCAGCGTTCGAAGTGGGTTAGGGGGGTAGATTCTACTACGATTGGTATGTAGCTATGGTTAGCTCCGCAAATCTCTGAGCATTGGCCGTAGAAGAGTCCGGGTCGGGTGGTGATGAATGATGTTTGGTTTAGCCGTCCTGGGATTGCATCAGTTTTTACGCCTAGTGCGGGGATTGCTCAGGCGTGGAGTACGTCATTGGCTGTGACGATGATACGAATGGGGGATTCTATTGGAATGATCACGCGATGGTCGACTTCTAGTAGTCGGAAGTGTCCTAGTGGAAGGTCTGTTGTTGGGATTATGTAGGAGTCGAATGTTAGATCTTTGAAGTCTGTGTACTCGTAGGTTCAGTATCATTGGTGGCCGATTGCTTTTAGTGTAAGGTCTGGTTCGTTGATTTCGTCTATTATGTATAGGATTTGTAGGGATGGGAGGGCAAGCATGATGAGGACGATAGCTGGTAGGATTGTTCAAATTAGTTCGATTTCTTGAGCATCTACGGTGTTTGAGGATAGCTTTTCTATTAGTATGAGTGCTAGGAGGTACAGTACTAGGCTACAGATTGCTAGTGCGACTATTAAGGCGTGGTCGTGGAATTCGATGAGTTCTTCTATGATAGGGGAGGAGGCGTCTTGGAATCCGAGTTGGGAGTGGTTGGCCATGGTGGGGTGTACAGGGGTTTCACCTGTGATTTAGCCTTGACAAGGTTATGTAATTGGTTTACTAACATCCCAAGAAAGAAGCATAGGTGGTTAGATGCGGCTGGCTTGAAACCAGTGTACGGGGGTTCGATTCCTTCCTTTCTTGTACTTGGACAAAGGCGGGTTCTTCGAAGGTGTGGTATGGGGGTGGGCAGCCGTGGATTCATTCGACGTTGGTTGCGGTTGGTCCTGGTTGTAGGACTTTCCGTTTCGAAGCGAAGGCTTCTCAGATGATAAATATTAGTATGATTACGGCTGTTATTGAGATTAGTGAGCCGATAGAGGATATGGTGTTTCATAGAGTGTAAGCGTCTGGGTAGTCCGAGTATCGTCGGGGTATTCCAGCGAGGCCCAGGAAGTGCTGTGGGAAGAAAGTTAGGTTTACGCCTGTGAATATAACTCCGAAATGTGCTTTGGCTCATGTGGGGTGTAGGGTGAATCCTGTTAATAGGGGGAACCAGTGGGTGAGTCCTGCCAGGATGGCGAATACAGCCCCTATTGAGAGGACATAATGGAAGTGGGCGACTACGTAGTATGTATCGTGTAGGGCGATGTCTAGTGAGGAGTTAGCTAGGACGATTCCTGTTAGACCTCCGATGGTGAAGAGGAAGATGAAGCCTAGGGCTCATAGTATTGGGGGGTCTCATTTGATGGTTCCTCCGTGCAGTGTTGCTAGCCAGCTAAAAACTTTAATGCCGGTCGGGATGGCAATGATTATAGTGGCAGATGTGAAGTATGCTCGAGTGTCTACGTCCATTCCTACTGTGAATATATGGTGTGCTCATACAATGAAGCCTAGGAATCCGATAGATAGTATGGCTCATACTATTCCTATGTAGCCGAATGGTTCTTTTTTGCCTGCGTAGTATGTTACTACGTGGGAGATGATTCCAAAGCCTGGTAGAATTAGGATATAGACTTCAGGGTGTCCGAAGAATCAGAAGAGATGTTGGTATAGGACGGGGTCGCCTCCGCCAGCTGGGTCAAAGAATGTAGTGTTGAGGTTTCGGTCTGTGAGTAGTATGGTAATGCCGGCAGCTAGGACTGGGAGTGAGAGTAGCAGTAGGACGGCGGTGATAAGGACGGATCATACGAATAGGGGGGTTTGATATTGGGAGAGGGCTGGAGGTTTCATGTTGATGGCGGTGGTGATGAAATTGATTGCCCCTAGGATGGATGAGATTCCTGCTAGGTGCAGGGAAAAGATGGTTAAGTCTACGGAAGCTCCAGCATGGGCTATGTTACCTGCTAGCGGGGGGTAGACGGTCCATCCGGTGCCAGCGCCTGCTTCTACTGTTGAGGAGGCTAGTAGGAGAAGGAAGGATGGGGGGAGTAGTCAGAAGCTTATGTTGTTTATGCGTGGGAAGGCTATGTCAGGGGCGCCGATTATAAGGGGAACAAGTCAGTTTCCAAAGCCTCCGATTATAATTGGTATAACTATGAAGAAGATTATTACGAAGGCGTGGGCAGTGACGATTACGTTGTAGATTTGGTCGTCGCCTAGGAGAGTGCCTGGCTGGCCGAGCTCTGCGCGGATGAGTAGGCTGAGGGCAGTGCCAACTATTCCGGCTCAGGCGCCAAAGATTAGGTATAGGGTGCCGATGTCTTTATGGTTGGTGGAGAATAATCATCGATTGATAAATGTCACAGGTAAGATGGCTGAGTGTATAAGCGTTAGGCTGTAGTCCTTTTTACAGGGGTTTAATTCCCTTTCTTATCGACCCTGTGGTGAAGTTCATGTTGAGTTGCAAACTCATTGATGCACATTAAGGATGTGCCGGGGTCTGGTAGGTAGAAGCCCGCTGGTTGGGGCACCTAGCTGTTAACTAGGGTTTTATGGGATCGAGGCCCATCTATCTAGGTAAGGCCCTAGCTTAATTAAAGTGTCTGAGTTGCATTCAGGGGATGCAGGGTAGTGTCCTGCGGGTCTTAGCAGAAACTAAGAGGGTTTAACTCTTATTTAAGGCTTTGAAGGCCTTCGGTTTAGTGGTTATCCTAAGTTTCTAAATGGCTGTTAGGATTAAGGGGGAGAGTGGTAAGATTAGTGTTGATAGGGCAGCGAGGATGGGGGTGGCGGTGTGTGTTGGCTTGGTGATGTGCCATTGTTTTATGTAATTTGTGGAGTTGGGGGGTAGTGTGATTGTTGAGTGGTATGCGAGGCGGAGGTAGAAGAATAGTCCTAGGAGGGAGAGGGTAGCAATGATTGTGGCTGTTGTGGCTATCTCTTGTTTGGTTAGTTCTTGAAGGATAAGTCATTTAGGGAGGAAGCCTGTTAGTGGGGGGAGTCCTGCTAGGGAAAGTAGGACTAGTATGAGGGCTGCATTTAGTGTGGGGGATTTTGTTCATGATGTTATTATTGTTGTCAGTTTTAGAGCTTTGGTGGAGTTGAGGGTGAGGAATACGGCGGTAGTTATTAGAGTGTATAGGTAGAAGGTTAGTAGGGTGAGTTTGGGGCTGTAGATGATGGTTGCAGTTATTCATCCTAGGTGGGCGATGGAGGAGAAGGCTAGGACTTTTCGGAGTTGTGTTTGGTTTAAGCCCATCCATCCTCCAAGGCCCACTGAGGCGATGGCTATGGTGGTTAGTAGGGTTGGGTTGAGTGAGTGGGAGGTTAGGAAGAGAAGGGTGATAGGAGGGAATTTCATTATTGTAGATAGGAGCAGAGCGGTGGTAAGAGATGAGCCTTGCAGTACTTCTGGGAATCAGAAGTGGAAGGGTACTAGCCCCAGTTTTATTGCGATTGCCACTGTTAGTAGTGCGGAGGCTATGGGGTGAGTTAGTTGGGTAATGTCTCATTGGCCCGTAGATCATGCGTTTATTATGCTTGAAAATAGGAGAAGGGTGGAGGCTGTTGCTTGTACTAGAAAATATTTGATTGTAGCTTCGATGGCTCGAGGGTGGTGGGACTTTGAAATGAATGGGATAATGGCGAGGGTGTTGAGTTCTAATCCGGTCCAGGCTATTATTCAGTGGGTACTTGAGATTGTGATAGTTGTGCCTAGGACTAGGCTCAGGGAGGAGATTAGTTTTGTGTGGGGGTTCATTAGCAGGGGAAGGGGTTAAACCATCATTTTCGGGGTATGGGCCCGATAGCTTTGTTAGCTGACCTTGCTAGGAAATAATATAAAGGAAGTATGGAGGGCTTTGATCTCTTCTGTGTAGGTTCGATTCCTGCTTTTCTAAGGTCTCTGGGACTATAGGAAATGAGAGGGCTGGTACACCTCTATGTTCACTTTATCATAGTGACCCTTTAGCATTCAGGCACATTTCCTTAAACAAGGGGGTACGCCTGCGTAGCAGGTTGGCATGCTAATGTGCCAGAGGCATAATGCTAATGTCAAGGGTAAGAAGTTTTTTCAGAGGAGATGCATGAGTTGGTCGTAGCGGAAGCGTGGGTAGGAGGCACGAATTCATAGGAATCCGGAGGAGAGGAGTAGGACTTTTGTTGCCAGGGCTATTGTGAATAGTTGTGGGGGTAGGTTAAGTGAACTAGGGTTTAGGAATAGAATTGTGGTTAGTGTGTTTATCAGCATAATGTTTGTGTATTCGGCTAGGAAGAATAGGGCGAATGGCCCTGCAGCATATTCTACGTTGAAGCCTGAGACTAGTTCTGATTCCCCTTCTGTGAGGTCAAAGGGGGCTCGGTTTGTTTCAGCTAGTGTAGAGATATATCATATTATTGTGAGAGGCCAGGAGGAGAAGACTAGGTAGAGGGGTTCTTGCGTGGTTGCAAGTGTGTGCAGGGTGTAGTTGCCGCTTAGGAGAATTACGGATAGGAGGATGATGGCTAGTGTGACTTCGTAGGAGACGGTTTGTGCGACTGCCCGGAGGGCCCCGATTAGTGCATATTTTGAATTTGAAGCTCACCCAGACCATAGGATTGAGTATACTGCTAGGCTTGATATGGCCAGGAGGAAGAGTAGGCCTAGGTTTAGGTCGGCAAGGGAGAATGGAAGGGGGAGGGGAATTCAGATGGTTAGTGCTAGAAGAAGGGCTAGCATGGGTGTTATGATGAAGAGGAGTGGGGAGGAGGCGGACGGGCGGATGGGTTCTTTAATAAATAGTTTTACGCCATCAGCTACAGGCTGTAATAGTCCGAAGGGTCCTACGATGTTTGGGCCTTTTCGAGCTTGTATGTAGCCTAGGACTTTTCGCTCCACTAATGTTAGGAAGGCTACGGCAATTAGAATGGGGATTGCGTAGGACAGGGCTATGGCAAGGTGAGTTAGGGTGGAGGGTCGGGTCATTGTAGGTCGGGCTAGGGAGAGGATTTGAACCTCTGGGTAAAGGGCTTAAGCCTTTTGCATTTACCAGGCTCTGCCACGCTAGCGGCCCTTTTCTAGGGCTGGGGGGGAGGTTTAGTGTGGGTTCTCTTTATAATTTAGTTGGGGTCATTATTTAGGGAGAAGGCGTGCCTGTAGTATTGGCCTTACTTTCCCGGTCCTTTCGTACTGGGGAAAGTGTTGCATAGATAGAAACCGACCTGGATTGCTCCGGTCTGAACTCAGATCACGTAGGACTGTTAATCGTTGAACAAACGAACCCTTAATAGCGGCTGCACCATTAGGACGTCCTGATCCAACATCGAGGTCGTAAACCTCTCCGTCGATAGGGGCTCTTGGGAGAGATTGCGCTGTTATCCCTGGGGTAGCTTGGTCCATTGGTCAATTGTTATTGGGTCTGGGTACTGTTAGCACATTGAGGAGTTGCTCTTAGTTAAGAGGGATAGTCTTGTTTTTGGAGGGTTTTCTTTACTCCAAGGTCGCCCCAACCGAAAAATGCAGACCAGCGGTTAATTTTGATTGTGGGCCTGGTAGGTGTCTACTTGTGTGTAGTGGCTGCTAATTTTTAAGTTCCACAGGGTCTTCTCGTCTTATGTACTTATTCCTGCTTTTGCACAGGAAGATCAATTTCACTGACTATCTGCAAGAGACAGCTAAGGCCTCGTTTAGCCATTCATACAAGTCTCGATTTATGGGACAATTGATTGCGCTACCTTCGCACGGTTAGGATACCGCGGCCGTTGAACTGGGGGTCACTGGGCAGGCATCACCTCCAATACTTGGGTTGCTGAAGGCTATGTTTTTGGTAAACAGTCGGGTCTTGGGTTTGCCTAGTTCCTTTTGCAGATTTTAGTCCTTCTAGTGGGCGCTCCTGGGTTGGGGTAACAGAGTGGTTTTAATGTGCGGGCTTGTTGAGATTGTGGTATTAGTCGGATGCTGTTAATAATGTAATGATGTAAGTTTGCGCTTAAGAGGGGGTGTGTCCCTAGTTACTCATTCTAGCAATGATTCTCCTATTATGATAGGTTAGCCAGTTAGTGGGGAGGGAGTCATGTTGCTTTCGTATTTTAGGTAGGGGAGCTTTGACGCACTCTTTGTTGATGGCTGCTTAAAGGCCTACAGACTGCATGGGGGGTAAGTTATGTTATCCGCTGCGGGAGGTTGTGTTCTTTTTTAAAGGAGCTGTACCTCCTTTAAATTGCTCTTGATTCACTACGTGGGGGTTTGATTAAGGTCCATGGAGAAGAATTAAGGGGGAACTTAGATTCGTTTCACAGGCAACCAGCTATCACCCAGCTCGGTTGGCTTTTCACCTCTACTAGCAGGTCGTCCCACTCTTTTGCAACAGAGACGGGTTCGCTCGGACAGCTGCCTGCAAGTAGCTCGCTTGGGTTTCGGGGAGGCAAGCTTAAATTCGTTTTGCTTGGTTATTCTTGCTAAACCATGATGCGAGAGGTACAAGGGTCTATCTTTGCTGCATGTAGCTTGGGTTTTCATTACTATTTCATCTTTCCCTTACGGTACAGGAAGTCTCTATCGCGCCAGGGGTGTGGGAACTTTTCTATCGCCTATACTAAGTTAGGAGAATGGTTTAGTTTGTGGATGAGAGTGGGTTTTGACTTGGCTAGGATGTGGCTGGGCTAGAGCTTAGCTTCAGGGCGACCTAGTGAGTGGTAGGTATCTTTCAGGTGTAAGCTGAATGCTTTATGTTATAGCTACGCTCTGGTATGCTAAGTGCACCTTCCGGTACACTTACCTTGTTACGACTTACCTCATCTTCAGCTGATCGGGTTATTAGTTATGGGGGTTGTAGCTTGCGAGGAGGGTGACGGGCGGTATGTACGTGCCTCAGGGCCAGCTTAAGTAGGGCTTTATTGTCCCATTTTACTGCTAAATCCGCCTTCCAGGGGCAGTTTCATGCCCCCTTCCGTGGGGTTTTCTATTCTAGAAAATGTAGCCCATTTCTTCCACCCCGTGGGCTATACCTTGACCTGTCTTTTTAGCGGGGGTGGCTATTGGGCTCACTGTTGGCCTTTCAGAGGAGGTGGGCTGGCGACGGCGGTATGTAGGCTGCTTGGGCAAGGGGTGGTAGGGTGTAGCGTGGGTTATCGATTATAGAACAGGCTCCTCTAGGTGGGTTTGGGGCACCGCCAAGTCCTTAGAGTTTTAAGCGTTTGTGCTCGTAGTTCTCAGGCGGATACTTTGGTAGGGTAAGTATCAAGATTTAGGGCCAGGCATAGTGGGGTATCTAATCCCAGTTTGTGCCCTGGCTTTCGTGGGGGTTAGTCGGTCGTGGGTGTTAGGATCGCTCTGGGGTGGTCTCGGGCGCATCTTGGGCTTATGACAGCTTAGTTGCGGTTTGATCCTGGTTGCTTGGATAGCGGGTGCCCACTCTTTACGCCGGACGCTGTTAATTTGGGCTTCTTGTATGACCGCGGTGGCTGGCACAAGATTTACCAGCCCTAGGAGTGCTATAACTAAGTCAAGTTTACACTTATTGCTTAATGTTAATTACTGCTGAGTGCCCGTGGGGGTGTGGCTGAACAAGGCGTCTTGGGCTACGGCTAGATGGGTGTGCCTGATGCCTGCTCCTGTCACCTTAGTAAGAGATCGAGGGCATTTACACTGGGGCGCAGATACTTGCATGTATATATTTAGTACGAATTAACAGCAAGGTTAGGACTAAGTCTTTTGTCCATGGGCTGTACGTTGGGGCCATCTTGGCATCTTCAGTGCCACGCTTTGTTATAAGCTACTGGGACGTATTTTACGTTATCTGCTCATATTGTTAGTTGTTTATCTCACGGCTTTAAGATTGCTATCTGCTCATATTGTTAGTTGTTTATCTCACGGCTTTAAGATTGCTATCTGCTCATATTGTTAGTTGTTTATCTCA
>JAVJGG010000173.1:0-18074 GCA_035590195.1 Aviceda cuculoides
TGCATGCATGAACAAGGAGCTCCTGGACAAACTCAAACACCAAAAGGAAGCCTACAGAGGGTGGAGGCAAGGACAGGTAGCCTGGGAGGAATACAGAGGAATTGTCAGAGCAGCCAAGGATCAGGTTAGGAAAGCTAAAGCCCTGATAGAATTATATCTGGCCAGGGACATCAAGGGCAACAAGGTGTGTCGGTGATAAAAGGAAGACTAGGGAAAATGTGGGCCCTCTCCAGGAGGAAACGGGAGGCCTAGTTACCCAGGATATGGAGAAAACTGAGGTACTCAATGACTTTTTTGCCCGTCTTTACCAGCAAGTGCTCCGTCCACACAGCCCAAGTCACAGAATGCAAAGGCAGGGACTAGGAGACTGAAGAAACACCCACTGTAGTGATAGGATGAGGGGCAATGGATTTAAACTGAAAGAGAGTAGATTTGGATTAGATATTAGGAAGAAATTCTTTACTGTGATGGTGGTGAGGCACTGGAACAGGTTGCCCAGAGAAGTTGTGGATGCCCACTCCCTGGCAGTCCTCCAGGCCAGGTTGGATGGGGCTTTGAGCAACCTGGTCTGGTGGAAGGTGTCCCTGCCCATGGCAGGGGGATCGGAACTAGATGATCTTTAAGGTCCCTTCCAATCCAAACCATTCTATGATTCTATAGACTGGAGACATAGGCAGTGTCATGTGTTTACTCCTGACACATTCACCACCTATTTACTGAACTGATGAGTCTAGCTGGTGGCTTCCAACATTATTGGGTATTTGAATATTAATCCCCTCATATAGTGGTCCTGAAAATGTATTCTCTAGCCTCACAAATCCCCTGAGATGTGAATCTTAAGATGTTAGATACTGTTGGAGACAAAGTAATTGTGCTCAGACTCCCTTAGTGAAATAATGCTTCCCTGAAAGAAATTATAGGACCATTGGATTATAATAGGATAATAGGATAATTGGATTATCTTTAGGTATTCATCATTCAAAAGAAAAACAGTGTGAATGGCTTGACCAGGGCCCTGTGATGTCTGTCACTTTATCATTTCCTGCAACACACTTACTGGTTAGTGAAACCTCCCTGTCACATATGTTGATAATGATTTCTCTTGTCTAATGAAAAAAAAATTATTTTCTTCTCTGCTTTTCATCTTCAACTGCTTTGGAGCTGACTGAATGGAGCAGTAACCCTTTCTCTAACAGATTGTTCCAATAGGTTTACTTTTACTTTCCTGCTTTGCTGAATTGCAGGATTTGTTTGGAAAGGGGGTTGTTGAAAGCTTAGAGCCAAACAACTACTTTTCTGCCTTGAAGATGCTCTTTCTCAAAACTCCTTCAGTAGTGACTTTATGGGGTAGCACCTTTTGCTGTCTATATCCTGTATTCTCAAATCCTTTTCTCTGCCTCTTTTTCTCTCCAACGAAAATATTTCCCAGTGTTTCTCAAACACTGACACATCCAACATCTCAATTTGCCAAGTTTCCCCCTTATCTATGAGATCCCACAGTTTCCTCCTCATCTACACTCATCTTATCAGAATGGTCCTCTCCAAAGTGTCATTATAATTTCATAGACAGCACAATGGCTCATCTATAATTCTGTTTTGCTGTAATTTCCAGGAAGATAGGATGTCTCTAGAGACTGTCTGACAACATGTATTATTTTGTGTTTGCGCTCTTTTTTCTCTGCTCTATTCTTTCACTTATACTGTTGGGCACACTATCACTTATACTGTTGGGCACATTATGGGAATGCTTCCAATAGTGTCCTGCCTGTGTCCTGCCTTTTCCTTTATGCTCCATCCAGTTTCTCATCTCTTTGTCACCATATACCCAAATTGGGCACCTATTGCACTTCTTGCAGCACCTTGGTATGGGATCTGCTGCTCAGTCACAGTTCTCATTCCCTGTGGTGGTCAGACGTGCCTTCTAATCGTAACCCTGACTCTTGCAAAACTGTTCTTGTAATTGTTACAAAGGACACCAATGGCTTTACACAGTACATCCAGAAGTCCAGGCCTGGCAGCTTGATGTTTACCTTGGTCTGCAAGCTGCATCTACATCAGACTGATCTCCTGAAATATGTAGCCAGAAGTTATCTTCTCCTCCTTGTCTCCACCCCACCCTCCAAATGATGAGGAAACCAATTCAGCTTCCCCTGAAAGATAAGAAATGTTCTTACACTATGATATTTAAAGGGGGAATGGTAGCTCATCTGGTCTGGGACTGTGTAAGTCCCATGCTGAATTCAGAGGCAAAATACCATCCCAACTGAAATAGAGTTGGGGAACATCAAAGATATTCAGAACCTCTTGGATTATGAAAATAGGCAAACTGCTAGAGGAGAGAGAGCTTCACAGGGTATCCACCTGGAGAAAAGCTGCTTCACTCTGTCAGGTTTGATTAAGGATAACCTGTGCCAGAACCCACTGCAAGCATGACAAGTTTTCCTGCTCAGGGAAGGGTGCAATTAATTTCTGATACTGGCTGAACTGGATGAAAACAGGATTTTTTGTTCCTTATCTGTCCCAGCATCATATACATAATCATTACAGAGACACACTGAAACCCAAGCATTCAAATCCAAACTTTTGCATGGCACAGATACGCTGGGGTCAATGATGCCTTTAACAGCATTTTCCTGGTATTAGTGAAGGACAGCTTGACCCCCAGAAGCTGCCTCTGGGTCCCTGATGGCTCCATCAAAGCACAGCAGTTTAGTGAAGTGACAATGTCCATTCCAGAAGGTGTTTAAGGTGATAAATTTTAAAAATAATGGCAGGGAACTGCAGAAGGTTACTGGAGAATAGTATGGGTGAGAATATGAGAGATACAACTCAGTGTTGTTGAAGGCAATGTAAAGCATAGGTGAAAAAAGCAATCCCAGCTATGCATGTGCAGGGATATTCTCAGGAAGAGGAGATCATGCCTCCTGTTGTTAGGCTTCCAAAGACGTCAGCCTCATGTTTACCAATGGACAGGGAGATCTGAAGAGCACATCATATAGGCTATTCATTTATTGCAAGCATATTGCAGGAAGAGGTTTAAAGCTCTGATACCTTAGGCAGCTCTACTTCCCCTGTCTCAAAAGAAGATACAGTTAATTTAAAAAGAGGCAGACAAGACAAAAAGAATGATCTGCAAAATGGAATGATTTACATGCAAGGAGGGACTGAATAGCCCAGGACTTTATTTTGGAAAGAAAAGCCAGTAAGTGAGCTCTACAATGGTATAATCTCTGAAGAGTGTGGTTAGGCAATAGGTACTCCCTGTTAGACCCAAAAGAAGAAAAAAGCCCTCAGGGAGCAATTTAAACCAAAGAAAAAGAAATAATTCTTTATGCTTGGCACATGGTTAACTATGGAGCTCCTTGCCACAGGAGGCTGAGGCCCTAAAGTGCTAACTGGATGCATAAAGGGCTCAAATTAGTGAAAAAGAAAAGTCCGTTGTGGTTTATTAACCATGAAGACTCAGGCACCAGCTGCAGCTGAGGAAGTCTCTGAATTGCAGGTGGGAAGGTGCTGGAAGGACAGTATTGTTCTATTATAATATCTAAGTTCTGTTCTGGTATCTTATTACAGGCTGTCATAACTATTTAAAATAGCACAGCATTAGCTGTACTGCTTCCACAGGACTACACTGCTGGTCTCTGTCAGAGACAGGCCATGGGCTAGATGGGCCTTTGGTAGGACCCAGCCCAGCTGCTCTTACAGCTCCATGCAAAAAGAGTCTGGCAGTTGCCATAGGGAGATTAAACCAGGACAATATTTTGCAGTGACTCTGGATTAGTGAAAGGATCTGATCTCTCTTTGGTGAGTGGGCAAAGAAAAGAAATACTCAGCATCACATCTACCTTATTTTCACTTTCTTATGTTTCCTTAGCCTATAAAGAATGATTGTTTTCAGGCTAGGAGGCTGTTATCAGCATCTTTTCAGAACTTAATCGTGCATCTGCAGATCTGTTTTACCTTGTTTTCTTGAGAAATTTCTTCTGCTTTCTGAGCCACACGGTCCAGCCAGTGCCTGGTGTGTTGCACTAACTGACAGCAGTTGTGACTGACCCACTGCTCTTCCTTGGTCCTTCTATCACCCCTGTTTTGCCTTGCACCATGTGCTGACAAAGCAGCCTAGCTCTACCCTAGCTATTCCACAGGCGCAGCTAGGGGAACAACTGCCCTATGTAATGCTTTCATATCACGTCACTAGCTCATCACCAGACTCTAGGTAGACCACTTCTGAGAGAAATTACTACCAAGGCTTCTGCAGGCACAATAGCTTTAATGAAATTAGGGAATTACTCCTGCAGATGTCTGACACTCAATCAATCCTACTTAATTTAATTACACTGCTCAATGAAAGACAAAAGGGATGCTCTTGTAGGCCACTCCTTGCTTTTTATATTTCTGTGTAGGGTATTGCCCCCTGACACCTCCAGCTAATTTAATACTCAGTGAAAAATGTTAATGTAATTAAGTAAACTTAGAATTATTTAAAAAATGAGCTTTATTCTAACACTTTGCATCATTGTTATTTTTCCATCTAACTGCAGTTCACCACGAAGCTTTATGATACAACTAAATGGGCAGTATAGGGAAAAGGTTTCAATTTAATTTAATAGTTAACCAGGGTGTTGTGAAGTTGGGAAGGTTATGCTACTAGGTTGTTCTGTCAGGTGTTCAGGGCTTTAAGAGAAGGCTTCTCTGAAAGGAATGTGGTAAAGTCCTCAGGGCACTCACACACATCCCGGAGTCTACGTGGGAAGCTCAGATAGTGGCTGCTCAAAGCTGAATTGAAGTCATCTGCCTAAATCTGCAGGGTGATGACAGAGACACACAAGGCTCTTTTTCCCTCCTGGCAAGGTTTGCAGTCTATACTCTTCCTGCTTCTTCTCAAGGGAGATCCCACCATTTTACATGCAGCACAAAGATTTTTCAGAGAGCATTCCTGCTGCGAAGTGCAAGGTGGAAGTGGAGTTGTAATTGTTTAAAATACACTGCTTTTAATTCGCCAGTAGCCATAGCTTCCCAGGAAGCTTTTACAATACAGCTGCATTGGTAGCCACAAGGAAAGGTAACTCTCTTGTAGTTTCCAGTCAAAATAGATGGGGCAGACAAAGCTGAAGAGATAAGCGGACATGCAAATGACAAAGCAGGTCAGTTCCAGAAAAGAGCTAACTCCTAGTCCACCAAATCCCAACTCATAGCTCCTTGATCAGCATTTTCCTGCAGGCCAGCTCCTGCCTGAGTCTAGGAGGACCCCACACAGCCCAGAAGCATCACTGGAAAGAGCTTGTCAGAGCTGTGGGAACCAGCCTGTCTAGTGACTTTGGACTCCATATGATGAAGCGGATCTTCTCAAATCCACCCACCCAGCTGTTCCTAATCTTTGTTGGGCACCAGGGTGCCCAATTAGCTGTGAACCTGTTGTCAGGCTAGCTGAATATCTTGTATCTGGCAAGGCAAAGAAGTGGTTGCCTTTTGCAAATGATTGTATCCCAAATCCTTCAGTCATGGAAATGGGAAGCCATGGGAATTAGGGCTGGAGACAGGGCCCAGTCTGAGTGCTCAGTGCAGCCTGGGGAGCACACGTAACCTGTCAGCCACCTCTTCATTTCCCTTCAGCTGGGTGTCACCTCTGTGACATTTTGATGTCTACTAGTCACCTCTTCTCCTGTATTATCCATGTGGAAGCATCTGAGTCTCCCTTTCCTCCCTTCTCATGCCATGTAGACCATGCTTGGTCACTCCAGTTCCCAGGCAAGCCCATCATTGGTTGGGTAGTCTGCAGGTAGCTGAAAGCATCCAGCTCTTGGATCTACAGAACTGGATCTGTAGGGTGAGAAGGAAAGAGTAGTGCAAGCCTTCTTCTGGCTAGGGAGAGACAAGACTGCTGACTGAAAGGGTGTTAGGTTTTATGTCACCTTTAAATCTGGAATTCAATGATTGTATTGTATTAGTACATGAGGTTTTGATTACCCAATGCCTCAAAACCATGTAAAGCAGATTTCCAGTGCATTGGATAAAAAAAGAATATGAGATTGTTGTGCCAGGAAGCACTGATATATAATTTTCTGTCTCCCTATCCAAGAACCACAGAGATGTTTGTGTCAGAGCCTTTGATCAATGGTAAACCTGTACTGTAACTCAGGGCCCTATTCCCATTGGTGCCTTGGCAGGAGACCACTAGCGTGCAGGTCATGGCTGCCTCTCTTTTAGCTCTTTCTACTCACTCTATATATGTGGACATCAGGCAGCCAAAGGCTGTGCCTGTGGGAAATTTGGCACTGCTGCTTTTGCAATACGCTGAGCTCACCCAGCTATTCCTATCCATGACACCAGTAAAAGCAGCTATCCAGCAAACTGCCCATCAGAAAAAAAAAGCCACATTCAGAGCCAAAGCAGAAACATTTCTTCAAAATGTATTCAGGAGAACTTGTGACAGAAGGCAGAGGCAGGTGGCTGGAGGTTGTAACTCTTAAGAGGCCCCTTGCTTTGTCCCTGCTTTTGTATTGCACTTGCAGTGTCTAAGGCCCCATCTTACTGTGAGCACCAGATGGTCAGCTACCTCTGAAGCCAAGGAATGGTGAGATATCAAAGTATTTTTGAGGCCCCAGGACCAGAGTGCTTTGCTAGTTACTATTGTATGACTCAGCACACCTAATGCTGATAATCACCCACCACTTTGGTTCAAACCAGCAATTTCATGGAGTCCCTTCCACAGTATTTCTGTCACCAGCCCTTTGAAAAGCAGAAGGTCAGGCTTTATAAAGAAAGATGTTGCCTCAAAAATCACAAGCTATAAGAAAGAAATACATCTGGAGTGCTCTTCCCTTGCCTTTTTGTTTCTTCAGGCTTTAAGGAACACTTGGGTCACATTTTCAAGATTTACTCGATGGTCTGAAGCCTGAAGTCTCCCTTTTTAATGAAAACCAAAAGCTGAGTTTCTTGTGGACTCCTCTGATTCCTGAAACTGAGACATTAAGTTGCACATCTGTCTTCCTAGGATCTCCTCTGCAATCATAAAAGTTAGAAGGGTGGCTTTGAAAATGACTGTGGCTGGATTATGCAGGCTCTGGCTATAGATTTGATGCTTATTTGTGGATCCTGCCGTGGCTTCTGGCTGAGCAAACAAAAGCAAATGCAAGAATATGATTCAACTTTGGTGCAATGATTGTAATTTGAAACTAGAATCGTACAGTGGCAATCCATTATAATTAGTATTATTATTGCAGCAATGGGAAATGATCTGTGTAGATGCTAGGAAGCATGACTATAATCTTGCTCTCCCATATGCCTTTACTGCACACTGGTTTCTCAAAGCCTTGAATGCAGCCTGACTCACTGCACCATTAGGAAAGCAGGTGTTAGGTGGTGCAGAAAAGTGTATTTGCAACATATGGTTCTTGCTGGCAGCATGCTCGCCAGCTTTTGCAGGCTCGTGCTCAGCAGTCCCAAATGGTAGAGCAAACAAGTCACACAGAGCCATCAGTCTGGATCTGGGACATATAAGGTCACTATGCAGCACTGCAGATGGACACCATTAAAGAGGCAACTGGAGCATTGCTTCACTGCCAACACTGCAGTCATGGTGGGGGTTTTCTACTCTTGAGAACTGATGGAATTGCCAGCTTCCACAGCTGACAGCAGTGCCCGTTCATAGCAGCTCATAATGACTGGTGACACTGGCTCTCAAATGAAGACTAGGAATCCAGGTCTTACAAACTGCACAGAAAAAGAAACTTCAGGGAAGCTTTTCAGCCCACAGCTTAGCATCCACTGTTCCCAGTCTGTGCTTGGGAGAGCAAAGGGAGATCTGCCACATTCTGCCTCCTAGCTAGGGCCCAAGGCTAGGCCATCACTAGGGACTGCCAAGGCCTTAGGATAAGCAAACTTCAGTAGAATATGCATTAGGTAGATACGCAGGACTCGGCCCACTTGAGTGCTCAGAGAAGGGCCTTTTCCTTCACTGAATCTCTGGTTCACACTCAGGGTACATATTCACAACCATAAACAGGGGACATGATTATAGTCACAGAAGCTAACCTGGCTAGTTTGGCCTGCTACCATAGCTGAGTGTTCTGTACCAAATGTGCCCTGGTTTTAGGTTTACTGCTGTGGGAAGATGAAGGAGGCTACATTACCTTCTCAGAATATGAATTGAAAGAAAAAGCCCAGAGTTAGCACATTTGCTTCAAAAATGCAATTGTGCTGTCTGGCAGCTGACTCTACCTGCTTTTGCTCTGTCCTGGGTGCAGGGGAGTGGGTATTCTGCTGGCACCAGCCTGCTTGACTAGGCAATGAAAAGAGTTCAAGAGACATTCCTGCTCTGAGCTTTATCACATTTTACATCTGCACTACTATGTAATCAGGTGTTAGGTTTTTGATTTCTGACATGATATTCCCAGAGGACCTGTGCTTAGCTAGTTCTGGGGCTGACTGGACTCTTGTGTAGCTCTGGCCAGAGTTTCAAAGAGGAGAAAGATCTGGAATGGAGAATGGAGTGAGGTATCTTGTGGGCTACATCCTGTTCAAGCATTGCTACATATGCTTCAGCTCAAACTTGTATCTTCTTGCAATGAGTTTCAAACAATAATGTGATCTTCAGAGACAGAGATAGGATTCCTCCTTCCCTTTCTTCTTTTCCCTTTTCCCCTTCTTCTTTCCCATCTTCCTGAGAAACATATGTCTGTACTCTCAGACTTTGGTAATATTTTGATCTACACCCCTTTCCATGATGATTGCTAAAGTTCCTTTGTGTATAAATAAAAAATGCAATGTCAGACACTCATTGACATTCAAAACACAAGAGTTAGTGTTCATGTGACAAGCACAGTTTGCAGTCTCTGGGTAATAAAAGCCCAGCTCGAAGTTCTGCAAGCAAAAGTGTATCTACAGGAAAAAGTGAAGCTAGACACTCAGAACTGTTTGATTAGCATTATTTGTACTGTCTCTTTTTAATTTAAAAGGACGCTGTTGAGCTGGTAATCAAAGCAACATTTTCCCACTGTATAAAGTTGTGGGGGTTAGGAACTGAAATCTCTGCCTTTACTTACTTTCTTCTCCATCAATACTTTATTGTTGAAAAGTCACCACCTGGCGCCACTGAGCACAGGGTACAAATGAGTAATGGTAGTTAGAATTAGTACTTCAGCTAAGGCAAAGCAGCAGCTCACACGATGGTATCCTGGCAGTTGAAAGGATCTAAACCCTCCGGACTGTGCTGTGCAGAGCTGAATTGCAGGAGCTGTGTCCACCCGATTGAAGGTAGTGTGTGTGAAGGGGTTTGTGGAGCATGATCTCACATGGCTGTGTGTCTGCTGGATGCATTGGTCCATGTCTGAGGAAGTGCGAGGTCTAGGTAAGGTTTTTCCTTAATTTGGGATATTTGTAACATTTCTCTTCTGTGCCTTCTTTTGTGTCTAATATTAATGTTGAACTCATGTGGCTGCCTTTCCTTAGTGTTAGAGCATTGATTTAGATTCTTCTCTCTTTATTCATCTGTCTATTGACATGATTTTAAAGGAGCTCCATTTCCTGGAACTTCAACTCTTCTGCTAAAATTGCTTTAAAAGTAGGCATGAAAGCTGGAGCGCCAGGCAGACTGCTTCAACACAGAATCTGCTCTGGAAACTAGGATAAGAAGGAAAAAAGAAGCACACACTGTTCTTACAAATTTCATAGTAATACAGATGGGAACGGACCTCTGGAGTTTTCTAGTCCAAGCCCATTGCTCAAATCCTGAAACCACCTTCAAAGATCACTGTAGTCCTTTCCAGTTAGGTGTTGAAAAACTCCAAGAGTGGAGATACCACTACTTCTCAGGGTCCTTGACCCAGGACTGCACCACTCTTAGTGTGTAAAGCTTTCTCCTTATATACAATTTGAATTTCTTCTCCCCAGAGGACAGTCCAGCCTTTTCTCCTGCCACTTATTGGCTTGCCTCTCTCACCTCTCACATGGCATTCCATCTCCTACTTTTCAGGCTGGGAACCAGCAGCATGATGTGTGAATGGCAGGGAACTGAGTGCACTGATAGACTGAGTGGCAGCTACCTGCTGACCAGCCATCTGTCTGCTGCTGCTCTGAGCAGAGAAGAGGTTGAATCCTGCCTGCTTTTCCCTCAGTCGATTTTAACCTCTCTCTGTCACCCAGCTGCTGATTTTCACACCACCTGTAGAGTCTTTATTACTGATGTGCCTCTGACAATCCTGAAAAGTCAAGGATGTAAAGGACTGAGAGCCTGATGGATGAAAGGACAGATGGACAGACAGGCACAGTGGAAAATCAAGCTGAAATTTAAGTCAGATTGTGGCTCTGCCACTACTGACAGAACAGTCTCTGCTGGCCAGGAGAGGGCAGAAGCCCAGTTCTCTCTCTCAGTCCGTGGCTCACAGAAAGGCCTGTGTCAGGAGAGTGTGGTGTGACCCTTCATATCAGCACTGCAGGGTGCAGTGATCCTGGTGAATGAGTGTGTCACACTTTCCAAGGTAGGATGGGAAGCCCACCAACTCTGAATGTTGTAGCAGTGCCAACATCAACTCCTCCTGGTGAGTTCCTCAGCAAAACCATCTGGATGGAAGGCTACCAGTCAAGGCTAGTAGTCAGGAGAGTACTTGGACTATCAGCTGGAGTCATTCTGTTCTGTTAAGTGTGATTTTAAACCACACTGATAAGCCTGACAGTTGATATCTGGCTCCAGTGGTCCCCAATTCATGTTCAAATTCAAAGGAGATCCTGTACTTGAGGAGCCCAATAATGGTAGAAGCTTGGTGCTCACTGAGGAGTGATCCAGGTTTTATCTGAGATGTCAGCTAGGTGCAGCTGGTACTGTGTGTTAGCAGAAGCTACTGCTGGCTTGTCTGCCTAGACACAGCTTGCTTACATGATATGGTGCTGGGGCTTGGTACCCTGTAAAGTGCCTTTGACAAGCCACAGAGGTGACAAGGGGCAGCCAAAAATGATTAGGTGACTAATTTGACTTCCTGCCCACTAGTCCAACCAATCTTGAGCTGGATAAGTGTCTTATGGTTTCCAGAGCAGCTTCATTATCCAGTCCTTATAGTACAGCTCACTGCCTCCTCTGTGTTCAGTCTGCTGCGATTGGCCTGTTTCAGAGGAACAATACTAAAAAAAGGGATTTTTTTTGGATGGAGCTTTGGGGAAAAGGGGAGTCCAGCTCAGACTGTCACTTCTGTAACCTGCCTGATACAACCATTGCTCTCCCACCACTTCTGGAGGAAGAGTTTGTGCCTGTTCTCCCTGCCCTCTTCCCTCTCCCCTCAGCTACTGATTGGTGCTGTAGACATGAGCATGGCACTTCTTTGCTTGGGGAGAGATGGACAGATGTTTGATGGCCATGTCCTCCTGCACACTGCTCTAGTAATGCAAAGGGACATCCTACCAGTGCAGAGACATCTGCCACCCCACCACTGCACCCTTCATGGCTAGAGAACTGTTCAAGATTGTGATATTGGGTTGAATGTGAGGTGTAACTGCTCTTTCCCTGATTGGCACAGATGAAGAATCAGTGAAAAAAGCAGTTCCTGCCTTGGGGAGCACTCTCTCATGCCCCCTTAGGCTGTGGAGGCTGGCATAGGGTGGATGCTTAGCTTGTAGAGGGCTTTCACACTCATACATAGAGACTTGTTTTCTCAGGCATGATCTCCCTTGCTCGCCCTCTCCTTCCAGGCTGGATTGCTAACAGAGAGGTTTTAAATATTGCCCAGGTTGCCTGGTAGCTGTTTACCTCTGTGCTCCACCCTCCTCTGGTGAGAAGGCCTTGGTAGGAAGAAGACAATGTAGACAAGACTCCTGTGTCACTGCATGAAAAGGGAGCCTGCAAGGACAGCCTAGCTTCCACCTGGAAGCTTCTCTCTATTCCCATAAGAATGGAGTCATAACTTTTAGCTGTTCTCCTTTATCCGAAGCCATGCATGGATCAGAGTCCTACAGAATTCTGTTACCTCTGAGAGGGTGATGTACCACAGTGGTTAGGAACCGTGTACAATATCTCCCACAGTGTGTCTTTCACTTCATCCTGGGTGCAATGCTTCTTTAAAGAGTTTTGGTATCATTCCCCAGGAGCTTTTCTTGTCAAAAACACAAGGATGACATCTGTGCAGGGGCTTGGGATTATCTGGTAGCTCCTTGTCCTCCAGTCCGATGTGCAATCTCATAACTCAAGATGTCATTGGCAGTGGACTAACAAAGTCCTTCCCAAGGTCCCAAAGAGCCCAGAGGAGAAGAGGGGTAGGAAAAGATTTGTCCAAAGCAGAACCTCCTATAGTCCAGAAGAACCATTCAGTAAGTGGATGCACTTTCTTCTGCCTTCATCACTGGCAAACAATTACACACACTGTGCTCTATGGGGCATGTTGTACTGTGGTGGATACCTCACAAAGCTTGAACTAGCAAATACCATAAACTGAGTGGTAAAGCAGCATTTTCATGGGACTAAGTTTTATGTTATTTTAAGGAATGAATTCTGAAATATATAAAGGTAAAGACCTGACAAAACAGAATTTCTGCAGGAAACTAGAAACCTAGGGCATGTGCTAATGAGGCCTGATGTATGCAACATATCAAAGTGTGACAGATCAAGGTGAGAAAGCAGGAGGGCACCATTCAGTGGGAACTGAAGCTGGAGCAGTGGTGGGCTAGAGTGAGCCAAGCAGAGTTATGCTTGCCAGTGATTTTTTTTTAGTGGTTCAGATGCATATTGAAGCTGGCTTTTGAGTTTAATTTCCCGTGTTGAATTTGATGTTTCTCATATTGCAAAATATTTTTGTAATGGTTTGTAAACTAGTAGTATCCAGAAGTCCAGCCAGGATTGTCATGTTATCCAAACAGTCACTGCCCCAACCCAGTGCTCCTCTAGTTAGACAAGGTTGGAACAATACACAGCAAGTAAAGCTGTTAGCACATCTGAAGTGTCCTAGGTTGCACATGAACATCCTAACACCTACAGCATGTTGGACCAAGTCCTCTTAGACCACCACTAATGTGATAGTATCAGCTTTATGAAATACTGGATCAGTGAAGCTGAATGGAGAGGGTTTTTTTTTGTGAGAAGTTACAACATTTCCAGTGTTTGTCCAGGCTTAGAGTTGAATGCATGTTTTATTAACTGGATGTTTGGCACTATAGTGGAAGGGAAGTGTTCTCAGCCTTCTGAACCAGCACTTTATAGTATCTATGTTGCTTCATCTCCTTCTGTTTTTTTCCAAAAACTTGTCCTGCAATAGGACTAGGAAAAACCTCATTGTAAGTTTCTGGCAGTCAGCAGGGTAGTGTGAACCACACTCTCCCAATCACAAGACTGCGTATTTCAAAACACCAAGCCAGGATTACATTTTTTTTATTACCAGTCTTTCATAATTTTGGATGGACAGGTGACTTCTTGAGTTGTACACTTAGAGTTTCAATCTCTGTGGGATGGTAACACTGAAGAACTGCCATTCTTGGTTTCAATCTCAGGAGCAACTCGTACCTACTTGTGCTTGATTTTCTGCATGACATGTGATTCCTAAGGTAAAAGTGTCGTTAAAGACTGAAGTTGTGATGAAAAACTAAGGAGGAGAGATGAAGACATCTATGTATCGGGTCTGGCTGAGATGGAGTTAATTTTCTCCATAGCAGCCCTTATAGTGCTGTGCTTTGTATTGGTAGCTAAAAAGGTGTTGATTAACACACCAGTGTTTTGGCTGCTGATGAGCAGTGCTTGCACAGCATCAAGGCTGTCTCTCCAACATTCCCCCCTCACCAGTAGGCTGGGGGTGAGCAAGATCTTGGGAGGGGATATAGCCAGGACAGCTGACCCAAAATGACCAAAGGGATATTCCAGGCCATGTGATGTCTGCTCAGCAATGAAAGCTAAGAGAAAGGAGGAGGGGAGGGGCATTCGTTATTAAGACATTTGTCTTCCGGAGGAACAACTGCGCGTACTGAAGCCCTACTTCTGGGAAGTGGCTGGACATTGCCTGCTGATGGGAAGTAAAGAATAAACCTTCTGTTTTCCTTTGCTTCCATGCGCGGCCCTTGCTTTCGCTTTATTAAACTGCCTTTATCTTGACCCATTAGAATTTATTCAATCTTATTTCCTCCCCCTCCATGTCCTGCTGAGGAGGCGAGTGATAGAGCAGCTTGGTGGGCACCTAGCATCCAGCCAGGGTCAACCCACCACAGCCTAGAATCAGTGTTCCATATGGTATGCATTATTCAAAAAAGACAGCAAAAGAATTCTGCAAAAGCTACTTCTGCTTTTAGCAAGAGAAAAACCACCACATATAAGGTAAATTTTATATCAGATAACATGTTGCCACAAGTGATTAATTTGATCCTTATCGCTTCAAGATGTCCTCATGGATAATGAAGAGGAGGAAATCGTCAAGAGGCACATGAAAGTGTGTTGCAGTGTTGCCAACCACTTAGGATTTCTCATTTGAGAAAAATCCTCAATCCTCTTTCTTTATGTTTGCAAGCTCTTCCTTTGAAACATCTTTCTCTTTTTTTTTTTGATGACAGTCAAAATTCTCATGCAGTTGTTTTACTTTGGGAACTGGTATCTTAATGTAAACTTGTCATGGTTTAACCCTGGCAGGCAGCTAAGCCCCACACAGCTGCTTGCTCATTCCTCTCCAGAAGGATGGGGAGAGAATCAAAAGCGAGAAAACTCATGGGTTGAGATAAAGACAGTTTAATAATTTAAAAAAAAAAAAAAGAGAGAGAAAAAAGAAAACAAAAATGAGACACACACAAACCCCCCAACCCAGAAAGACAAGAGATGCAAAACCCCCTCAGTTGTTCACCACCAAGTGACTGATGCCCAACCAGTCCCTCAGCAATGGCAGCTTCCAACCTCCACCCCTTGCAGTTTTATTGCTGAGCATGCCATATGATATGGGGTATCCTTTCTGTCAGTCAGGGTCACCTGTACAAGGTGCTATGAAGAAATTTAACTCTACCTCAGCCCAAACCAGTACAAAACTCTACAGAGGGATTAATCTCTCCAGCTTCAGCAGGTTAGAAGTGAAGTAGCTACTCTAAGCATGCTGTCTGTGCTCTCTTCTACATTGGGGGACAGATACTGCTTCATTGGGGGACAGATACTGCTTCTTCCAGAATGTGATTTATCCCCCTATTTTATACACTGATCATAATGCAGGACAAATTGCTCTCTGGATTGTCCTATCTCTCGAGGCTGTCACTGCACTCAGTGGGACAGATGAACATTTTGAGCACACAGTTCATCTCACTGGTCTGAGACAGTGATCTGAAGACAGGATAAATCCCCCCAGATACATCTTGGCGTCAAGACTATAAGAGTAGAAATAAAATTGTCATAATTGGCAAGACTAAGGTTGTGTGCTTCAGCATTGCTCTCTTTTAAACTTTCTCATTTTCCAAAATAAAATGTACTGGACTATAGGTCTTTATAATTGATTCATAATAGGAATTTCAATTTTGTTTGTTTTTAATAATAAAGTATCTCCAAGGTTTTGGATTAAGAAACTGCTGCTGTTAAATAATCTGGCTGTTTTTCTTATGAAAAGATGCTCTCAACTTCTCTAAAATGCAATTATGCAAAACCAGATGCCCCTTCATAATTTCATTTGTGAAGACAGTCTCATTAAAATCTCGTTACTTGTGGGCTTCAGAGTTTCCAGGATCAGGCCATTAAAGGTGGGTGTTGCTAATTAGTACTAGCATCCGAGACTGGCTTTGTATTTTAACTTAAAGCTTTGTTAGGGCTTACAACAAAATGAAATCTCAATTATATGAAAACCATGTATAACTAACGAAGAAGCCTTTGTTCTTTCTTATGTAAATATCACTCAGTCTGGAGGGACTGCTTGCAATATTGTCTGTGGATTAATTCATCACGATTAAAACTAGGAAGACACTTTTGGATTTATACTGCTCTCACGCATCCAGGCACAATTCAGAGGAGCATGTCACGCATGTGATGGGCACTCAAGTAGTTACTATGTTTTGAAAGCAGAAGATTCCCCTTGCGTCCACCAGTGACAGGAAGTACTGCTTGTGATCAACAGCAATCAACTCATGCAAAATTAAACCTTTGGGTTTTGTTTAGTTACACTCCAGGTATTGCCAGGAAAATGGCTGCAGTGCAGTTACTGTCTTCTTTTAAGTGTAGTATCGCTGCACCCATGTGGGCTGGTATTGCCTTCACCCTCAAAGCAGGGTTGGGCAGGGACACCAGCTGTCTCCCCAGGCTTCTGCTAAGCAGACAAGGAGCAGAGTTTTTCAGCAGGGCGTAAGGTCAGACATGGTTCAAAGCCTTGCAGCAGTCTAGGTAAACTTAGCACTGTTTCAGTAACCATTTGAGTGTTTCTCTCCTGTTGCTGCTCTTGCATCTCCCAGGGAGGAAGAAAGGTATGGAGATGTCCCTAGTCATCTTCCATGTCATTGCAAGGCTGTGCCATTAAGAGGCTGTGATTAGCTTTTGGAACTGATGGGACAGCCGACCCCATCTTCTCTAGGGCTTGGTGCAGGTGCTCGTATCAAGCCTGAACCACCACATATTGTCTATGATGATGTTATGGTCCGTATTATTCCCTGTGGAGACTGTGTAGAAGTCCTACCACTTGGTCTTCCAGATGATCCTCTCTAACATAATCATCTCTGGTCTTGACAGTCCATTTTTTATCTTGTCCAGTCCAGGCTCCTGGACCTGAGGGCATGGTGCTGTCAGCCTTCCCTCCAGGATATATCACACAGTGATATATCAAGCACTGGCTTGATCAAATAAGTCATTTTTATGTTTGACATATCCTGCTCTTAACACCTCTCTTCCTCCTTGGCAGTGAGGATTCATACTATAGATCTGGGTAATCTCCTCTACCTCCTTCAGTGAGTGAGGGGAAAGCCTTTCAACTAATCAAAGATGGTTGTAGTCCTGTTTGAAGCAGTGACAGTCCCTGCCACAGAAGTCATATCCTTGCAGAAAGGCAGGGACGCTGAGGGGTGCCAAGGCTAACTGTGGCAGATTCCATCTCATCCCCACAGGCTGGCACTGATGTGTTCACAAAGGGGTCAGAAGAGCAGTACCCTTTCTGATGCTCAGAGCCATGGTAGCCCTTGTTGCTATCCTTGGAGCGGGCTGCAGAAAGAGGTGGGGTGTGAATGGGTTAAAACAGAGAAAATAGGCAGTCTCCAAAAACATGAAACAGAGTGTCAACAGGTTTCACAAGGAGAGCCATTTGAGGAAATAAACAAAAAGCAATTAAGAAAAGCAAATTGACATATTGGGCTGGATTCACAGAAGGGAAGGGAGGGATATAACTTTGTGTTTGGAGACTTTTTGCAACAGCTTGTTCCCCATTTGTTTAAAGGCAGAACAGCAGTGGTGTCATCTGTTGGTCAATATTTAGGGGAAAGAGCTGACAGGGGAAATAGTCTTAATCACTGAGGGTTGTCTCTGCAAACATGTTGTAGTTTAACCTGGCAGGCAGCTAAACACCACACAGCCATTTGCTCACTCCCCCCCAGTGGGATGGGGGAGAGAATTGGAAGAAAAAAGGTAAAACTTGTGGGTTGAGATAAAGGCAGTTTAATAGGACAGAAAAGGAAGGGAAGATAATAGTAATGTCTCACGTCCCAATTTCTCAGGACAACAACTCAGGTTTGCCAATTCCCAGGTCAGGATTAAGGTGAAACAAAACCAGTGATCCTTTAACTCACAAAACACAACTTTTATTTGCTCATAGCAAGAATTGGCATGAAACTACATCAGTAAATTGTGTAATGTGCTAACCATACATCACCAAACATATACTACAAGCCTTGCCTATTTGAAGATCAGTTCAGGGAAGACAATAAGGAGAGCCCTCCCATTGAGTCATGAGGTTCAGAGCAGACCCCCTTGCTTTCTAGATTCTTCCTCAGAGAAGGGCCTAGGGGCAGCTGGATCCACTCCTAGTCCCAGACTTGGTCAATGGTTTATGTCTTAATGGATGAGGTGTAGGGATTACAGAAAAAAAAGAGAGACAGAGAGAGAAAAGAGAAAGATTTCACCAGTCCTGGGTCCAGTGTTGGTCCAGCCAGCCTAGAGGTCCAGCTTT
>JAVJGG010000174.1:0-18067 GCA_035590195.1 Aviceda cuculoides
TTTTTTTGTCTTTTTTTTTTTTTTTTTTTTCTTAAGGCTAAAGGAAGATGCTGTACGAAGCACAGAAGTGACGTGCTGGGGACCTAAGTGAGACAAGGGCCCCCTTCTGCCAGGCAGAAAAGCTGACTGCTGGGGTTCAAAACAGTTATAGCCTAACCAGACATGATGGGCAAAGGCCAAAGCAGAAATGGTGGCACAGGGAAGGGAAAAGACCAACCCAAACGCCACATGTCGGACCAACGACAAGAACCAGCCCCATCTCCCGAGATCCCGCAGGGTGCTCTTTCAGTGGTGCTTCAGTAACTACCACTCACCTCAGCATCTCTTTATCTGCCTGGAAATTCTGTTTGGGTAGAATAAACCTAGGTTTGGTTGGTGTCAGTTTTTCTGGTGTTTTTGGTTTTTTTTCTTTTTTTGATGGAGAGGTAGCTTTTAGCATTTGCCTGGGGTTTTCCAGTGCTCAGCAGTTTGGTTAGAAACGATGCATGAGCAGCAAGCCCAGACCTTCAGGGAAATTTCTAGGTCACATGCAAGACTAATGTTTCCAGGAAAAATCAGACAAGGCTTTTTTTTTACCTATGTGAACTCATGTGAATCAAGAAAACATTCAAGAACATTCATGTAAAAAGCTATACAGAAACAAAATATTCAGTACGAGTAAGTTTATAGAAGCAGAATGCATCAAATGGACACTGTCTTGAGTTTAGGACAGCAGAGAGGAATTGCTGAGTACATTATGCCTGTGCAGGGCCCAGGTATGCATAGCAAAGTCAAATAAAAAGTCTACAAGCTCAGATAACTGCCCTATGAATGTCCATTTGGAGAAGCACTTGAAGAAAAACTAGCTACCCATTTCTACAACTGAATATATTGAGGCATTGGCTCTTAAATTCAGTTTGCTTTCTAACAGTTGCATCTATCATGATGCCCTAAGGAAATATAAAACTATCTTTTAGTTGCACTGATCTCACACAGAGGAATCCTGGAAAGCAGCCTTAGGCAGCGACAAAAAAATTTATCTTTCACAATAACCTGATCAGTAAGACATATCCAAGGAATGAGAGCAAACTAATTCTTACAAATTCCCCTTTTTTACAGCCCTTGCATAATAGTGCTAGTTTCAAAATATGTTAGACACAGTAACGTCTCTGTCCTTCCACAAAATATCTGAAACTTTTAGGTGTGTTGTAAAATGAGCAAGTAAAGCAGTCAAAAATGTTACAAAACATCCAGAATTCCAGTTGCACAAAATTTCAATTCTAACAATGTGGTGGTAACATTGCATATCTCTGTATATTCTCAAATAGAAGGAAATTTTCATTTGTCAAGTTAGATTCTCATCCCCTTTTCAAGGCAATTAACATTACAGAAGTGAAAATGCAGTAGTCCTTGTTATTCATGCAGCAGGGCTGGTTAAAAGCTCTGTTTATTTTACCCCTTGCATAGTGTTCAATTCAGCTGTATATTTTTCTATGAACTGTATTTCAATTTCTAAGTTTAAAGATTAAGTCCCTGGATCCCTGTTTTCTCCTCTGAAGTCTGTATTTGAAATTCAACCTTAAATAAGTTTGCACTTTCTGAAAGTGCGATCACATCTATTAATTCTGTTGCCGAGTCTTGCCATTCTTCGGCTCCATGGTCCTTTACAATTTGAGGGTCATGTTCTGCTCATATTTACACTGTGGTATGTCTGGAACAACTTGAAGCTCTAGAATAAGTATGATGTAGATGACAAAGGAAGTTTTCTATTAGAATTGCTTTTAGAATAAATCTGTAGAGAGAATAAAGACTAAAACATGATGCTGAATTGGAGATCAACTTCATTGCTTTGGGCTGAAACCAGAGAAGTCTAACCAAATGTATAGTGCACCCACGTGCTGAGCTGCATGAGCCCTATTTGTTACTTGACCAGAGCTCCAGAGCCAGATTCTGGTCTCTGCCCCAGCCAGTACCAGTCCTGCCTCTGAAGACACACACCTTCCCGCCATCCGGGCCAGGGAAAAGGAGGGGAACACCTGCCATCCTGCCCAAAACCACACAAGAGGTTCCAGTTTGAAATTACTTATCCTCACCAGACAACTACATAGATCAACCCCTCTCCTTGTCAGCTTTTCCAGTTTAGCCAAACTTTCTGTGTCCCTGCCTGTTAAAGTTTCCTCAGCACTGATTTTTTCCCTCTGGCAGTGCCAGTGCCTCATTTTTTTCTGAAAACTGTGGTGCGTATTTCTGCTTTCACAGAGCTCACCTGCGGATGATTTTAGCCTTAGATTGAACGCAATAGGGTTACATGATGAAGCTGCTTTCAGGCACCCAAGGACGCAGTCTCTTTGTAGAAGATAAGGCACTCACCCACCAAAACCCACGTTTCCAGCCCAAGAGGGCGTTACGACTAACATTTCCTCTGCTGCGGGCTTGCTAGAGCCCTCCGTCTCAGTCGGCACCTATTTCGGCCCTCTCTAGGTACGTCTGGGACGCTGCTGCCCCAGGCCGCTCGCTACGTACAGACGTACCGCGCAAATACACGAGGCGAGAGCGGCGAGGTGCAACAGCCCTGTGGGCTGCCCTTTGAAGACTGCGGAGGGGATTAGCGTGGCCCTTGCAGGGAGTTCTCCGCTACCGCTCCTCTTTCTGACGCTCCGTCGATCACAGTTCGGCCCTCGTAAGGTCAACGGCTCGCACCCTTGGGCTCAAGCGTACCGCAGTTTCATGACTGCCCAACGGACGTGGTCTTCTGATCCCAAACATCAGCCGAACTACAGAAAGAGTTTTGCTTTAATAAAAGTGGTACCTTTTCTGAATGCACCCAGAAAGAGGTTTCACTTCCAGAACTGCTGGACTTGAGGCAAAATTTTTATTTCTGTGAAGAAGCAGCTTCTCTTCAGTCACCTCCAAGCAGTTCTACGGTAAGAAGCTAGGAGAGCAAGAGGAGCACAGAAACATGTGAGAAGATAAGAATAGTTCCAATATGCATAGAAGATGATGAGCATCTATAACAAACATAAATGAATCCCCCTGGACACCTATTGCAGGGCATCCACAAATGAAAAACGTAAGATGGCTTTCAGCAATTACAGCTACTTACATTTTGTCACTATGAACTGCAAACACGAGCCAGCTATAGAGCCCAATTTTCAGATAGACAGAACCCAACATGTTCAAACAAACTGCAATTAAAAAAAAAAAAAAAGTTCTTTCCACAATTTATTTTTCAAAGCACTTTCCTGAAAAGATGAGTATCTCAGTGTGGAAATAGTATGTCATAACACTTTCATAAATTAAATTTACTATTCAAGACAAACTAATCTTTCAATAACGAAACAGGCAAATCAAAGGTCCTTATAAATATATTTACATTGGAACTGCTTGCCAGTGATTCATTTCTTTTTAGGAGCCATAATTCCTTCCCAAATGAAATATTGCCTCTATTATAAAAAAGTGCATATAGGCCATGGAGTTTATGTAGTATCATAGACATTCATCCAAGTAAGTTTGCATATATGAACTTCAACTTCGTCTCCATAGTTCAACCAAATTCCATGCTGTCACTGACAAACCCTGTAACCTTTTATAATTTTTATCTGCTATTTAAAGTCTCTGCATATTACAGGGTTGACCTTGTCCTCATGTCACTTTTCTCTCAGTGACTAGAGTCATGTTTTCTCCCAATGCCACTTCTCTGTAATGCCATTTTCAGCAGATAAAACACTGGCTAAGCGTAAGAGAGTCCCTAGAAAGTAGAAGCAATGGCGCCACTCCAGAGACCCAACCTCACATCATTTAATGCAGTTCTGGGTACAATCCCAAGAGCAGAATAGCAGCAATAGTAACAATGAAATTTCAAAATTCTTTACAGAGCCTTAAAAAGCAGACACACTACTGAACTGTTTTGACCGATCTCTGGTATCGGCCCACTTCCCTCCTTGCATTTCAGTGGTTTAAGGATCCAGAAATAAACTGTAAAAGGGAAGAAAAAAGATAGGATTGCTGATTTTGTTTTCTACAAGGCCAAAATCTTAACTCTGAAGAAACTCAGTCTCTTTCCATCCTTTTCTACTCAGCTAACTCTATGTCATGAACACTAGATTTTGGAAGGCTGTCCCTTAGCATCAAAAGTGATTTCACACAAGTAAAATGGAAACTTACAGTTTGGGCATTCATTTTTGATCATCACTTTTACCGGATCCTACAGTTTTCTCCCAGAGATATTGATACACATTAGAAATATTTCCTCTGTATTCTTTGTTATTTTATTAATATTAATATGGAAGATAATTTAAAACTAACTTTGTAATGGAGTTTCTTTTAAGTGATTAGTAAAAGACACACTGAGGAGGGAGGCAATAGCAGACACTCCTTGAATATTTCTGCAGTGAAATTAAGCAATTGGGATGATTTTTTTTAATCATGGGGGGTTTTTTTGAACATGATAGGGAAGTTTATGACTAAAGGTAAATAAAATCTTTTGAAGGATTCTCAGGAAAGACTAAAACATGCTTGACTAATATCGTATTTCCATCTCATATGATGGAAATCAGTCTTTTCTTTGAAAAATGCCCTATTCCTCGCATAATGGAAGCATTTGGCGTAGGCAAAAGGGCATGACACCACAAGTGAGAAGAAAAAAGTAATCTATAGAAATTGTTAAAGATGACTTACAGATCACATGTAAGTCAAGGATCAACTCTGATCTTAAGTCCAAAAATCGTTGTCTGCTTTCAGAAAATGCTAGGCCAGTTTGCACAACATTGTAGGTAGAGTGGGAAGAGTAATTCTGAAAAATGAAGATATATGTTACAGTATAACTTCTAAGAGTAACCTATTCTGGTCAAATTATTGTCAATTTTTTGAGATTTAAGACGGAAAATCCTTTTTTCTTAATGTTTTCAGAGAAACTAGGTCCCCTATTTTTAGACAGTATCACAATATTTTGTAATTAAATGTAGATGTGAGGGCACATATACACATACCTACAAAAGGGAATACATAAAAATCTTTATATTTTTATTTTCCTTCTCTGAAACCCCTTCAGTATTTGACTGTCCACATTAATGCTTAACTGTTCACACTGATGTTTTTCTTGCGAGGAAAAAAAAACAACCAAACAAAAAAAAATCATTTTTTTCACTGTTTCACTTTTGTGACAGCTTCTGCAACATGCTTTGTTTTTACTAGGCCCAAGTAAATACAGGTTCAACAAACTCCCTCTCACAAAACAGTCATGTTGGTACCAAAAATGTCAGGTTACATCCACTACACAGTAACCTTAGAAAACTCTAAAAAAATAGATTTCTCTGCTAAGGAACTAATTCTACTCTCTGTCCCTTCTGACCACCTAAATCAAGGCAACTTTTGTCAAAAGCTACCTTTGCAGGAAGAACTTGAAAACTGAACTGGAAAAAATTCAAAGAGGAATAAGAAAGGCCCTCAAAACACTCTGGAAAACAAGCAGGAACATTGCAAGGAATAGGAAAGAAGACAAGCAAACCGATCAGAAAAAAAATCTACACGGAAGAGCAGCCTGAAAAAAAATTAAATAGGAGGAGAATGTCATATTTCAGCAAGAGCAAAAATCAATTTTATATTCCTCTGACATGCCAGTATTTAGAAAAAAATGTCATAGCTTTAAAAGTTGGAGCAGACATTTTTATTAAGAAGGGGCAGGAAGGGGGGTAATTGAATAGAAAGCCCAAAGAGTGAGAAATCTTTGACAAGGCTGAGACTTCAAAGTGAAAACTACTGGAAACAGGCAGACAGAACTGTAAGACACCCAGGCTTTGAATATAACACCTGTACAACTTTATCCACAAGTACAGAGCAGAGCTAGGGAAGATATGCATCTACAGCAGGACAGCAATTTCAAAAGCTTTCTGCACCCAGTGATACTTAGTGGATTTCTCTGCTTGCTCTACATCCGACCAGTGAGAAAAAACTCTCGTGATGTTGCTGAATTCACAGCAAAGTTAGTAAACCTCATTAAAGACAACCACTTTCCATGGGATTTATCAATATTTATGGCAATTCATGGCCATGAGTTGGCCAGGGTCCACTTTTAAACAACGAAAGAGGAAATAAAAAGCTTTTTTTATCTGAGGAGACAAAGAATCTGAAAAAGCTGGTGTATTCAGTATTAGTTTTCCGTCAAACTGGCAAGAGAACAAGCTACAGTTCTCCATCTGGGAGAGGACTTCCATTTACTGGATAAAAAAGAAAGTAATTTTGCAAAGCTGTGGATTTCTCTGTTGAATGCTTCTGGTTCACAGGAGGAGAGAAATAGTTTGTAAAGTTAAAAAAGGCACAAACCGCTTCTTTGTTTTGTGAGAAAATGAGCAGATTAGCAAATTAGTTGTTAAAAACAAATTGGAAGGCCTTTATATACATCATTGCTCACTACTTTAAACACATACTTCTCCTGCAAAAGGTAGAGCTGCAGCTGAACTTCCTTAGTGCTACCAGTTTGCTGGGTTTGACATTAATCAGTTAAGGAATAGGTTTCCTTTATCCTAGTTGGCAGGAGTTTAAATGACATCAACCTTCACCAGTAAAAACGTAATTGGGGAATGGATCAGTAACCTATTAAAAAAATCAGTTACAAATAACTATTAGTAGCCCTTCACTAACTTCAGCCTATCAGAAAACCAAAAACCAAACCAATCAACCAACCAATCAAAAAAGAGGCAGCACATCAGTTTTGAGTAAAAACTAATCTGGATGAAGCATATACTTTAAATTAGGATTACAGACATACCTCAGTTTAGTCAACCAACGTATTCTGCAGTACTTTACATATCATTATCACAATTATGTTTTGTGTTAAGTTCTTGTAAGAAGGTTAAACAGTTCAGATCATGGAAAACTTACCAGCATTCACTCTAAAACCAAAGTTCCAGAGCTTCAATTTTCTTTTAGCATGCAAGGGAAGTTATTGGAGGGGAAAAATTGATAAATAGAACTCGTTTTCCAAACAAACAACAGTTTGTAATTTCTCTCATGACAGTAACAGTGGTAGTAGGTTAGAAATTCTTGCACTGGTCACTGCAAGGTTCCTTTGTAGAAACAGAGGGATAAATAATTAATTTGGCTGGCAAGGACCTCTAGAAAGGATCTCCAGAAGTCCTCTCATCCAGCCCCTGCTCAAGTCAGCTCTAATTCAGAGCAGGACGCTCAGGACCTTGCCCAATCAAGGCTGAATATCTCCAAGGATGGAGTTTCTACCCAAAGTGGGAGTTTCCACAGCCTCTCTGGGCAATCTTTTCCAGCTTTTGACTGTATTCATGGTTTAAAAATATAATTCCTACTACTTAATTGAGGTTTCCCAAATACCAACTTGTGTCCATTGCCTCCTCTCCTACCACAATGCACCTGAGAAGTGTCTGGCTCCATCTTCTCTACGCTAAGCAGTCAGAAAGCAGTAAGATTCCCCTTCCATCTTCCTTCCTCAAGACTCAACAAATTCCGTTCCCTCAGCCTCTCTTCAAGTGTCCTGTGCTAAAGTCCCCTGATCATATGTTGGCCTTCTGCCAGGCTTGCTCCAGGTTGCCAGTGTTTTCCTTGTACTGTTTTCCTTATGCTTTTCATTACTCTCATTAAAAACAAAAGAGCTCCTTGCACCAAATACCACAGGAGTATTTCCACAATAAATTACAAAGAACTCTAGCTTTATTAATAACCAAATAGCCTGGCATGATAAATGAATCACTAAGGGAAGAAGAGAAGGAAAGAAAATCCTCAGTTAGTGGATTCCTAATTTCAGTTTTAGTTCTATTATTATCTGAGGCTGTAACAGAGCTGTGACATTTATATTGGCTGAGGACTTAACCCCAAGACAGATCTGATGTGAGCCAGAAGACTACTTTTCAAAGCCAGAAAAGAATCTGGCAGCCAAGCAACCAGTTCATTTTACACCACAGAAGAGATTTGTGGCCTTTTGCAGGATGCTTCCATCACAGACCTGTTACATCTGCTTAAGTTCCTACTGAATACTGCATATTTTTTCTAGAAACTAGACCAGCACAGCAAATTGAAAAATAGTTTTTCTTACATCTTGTTGCAGAGATTCCAGTCTGAGTTGAAGCTCAAATACCGCTTGAACAGAAATTGTAAATGAACCTAACAAAAAACACAAACTATTTTTTCATTAAAGTTGCTGCTCAAAGATTTTAGTGAAACAAATATGATTTGATGGTGTTATTTTAAAATAGTCAATCGCTAACAAAAGGGAAAATGAAATTTTGACAAAGTAAAAATGAAATTATATAGGTCATAACTTGTTTCCTTTAGAAAAAAAATAGAGCCATTCAGTGCTGTGAAGCGTGTTACCGCCACTTCTAGCTGTAGAAATTATTCTAAGTGTCTCCCCGTAAGGTGCTTAAGGCAGCCCTGTCAAGTCGTAGGTTCGGGAAACAGAATAACAGCAGAGTAACAAATACAAACCAGTAGTACAATTGTCTGGGTTGAGATGACAGTACGTCCAGTGAATTAATCTGGAAATGAGCTATCTGAAGTCACTGTCCGGGCACAGGAAGACTTAGGCAGCCACGGTTATCAGGCAGGCCCGCAGGACGCAGGGCAGGCGTGCTCCTCCGGAGCAGAGACAGTCCAGCCAGTGGGCTGAGGGAATCCCAGGTTCCCCAGGCAGGCCGTCCTCTCTCTTGGCTGAGCCACAGAAGCACGATCTGGGCTTATCAACCGGTCATCCCATCCCTCCTCTGCTCCCACACCGCGCCGCTTCTCTCCTTGGTGGGCACAGAGCTTGGACACTACCTTAAGTGGTAGCCGTCACCGTACGGGGCTGTGGACTGGAAAGAATCTCTAACATCTAGCCCACAGCTATTCCAACAGCTACTGGGGGTGGTGGAACGGTACGGAGAATGGACCACAAAGTGGCAAGATTCACTTGCTTTCCCTGAATATCACCTTCTATCAGAGACAAAATAGCAGACACGGTGGACCGCTGCTGACAAATCTTTCAAAATGTGAAGTGACACATTTTATTTTCTTGTTCCTAGCTCTCCTTGAAAGCTATCTAAAAAGTCCCATCAATATTTCTGTGAGATTTAAGTGGTTCTTTACCCTAGGTACTATCCACTTCTCATTATTTGGAAACCACATTTTGGTACCTACATTTCAGCAACTTAAAGCCAACATTTTATTTTTGTAACAGAGGTTCACTATTCCTCAGATCGTCCCAAAAGTCTTTTCCAGCTCCAGCTGAGCAACATGTGACAGAAACACACCCCAAATTCCTAATGGAGTCTCACCAGTTTCTTTACCACAGCCTACTCCACTAGAAACTCCTCACCTGATTCATACTAAAACTACACTTACCTTTTTCTTTACCGTGTCATTTTGGTTCCTCGTTCATTCTGTCATTGCCCCATACTTTTTAAGTCTTCTTCCTCCTGCACTTATTTCTGTCCTTAAAGACTAATAACAGGAACAACACAACCTTGGGACTTTGCCCTAGTGAATATCATTATACTTCTATTACTGTCTCCTCTAGGTAACCCTATTCTCCTATATGATATTCTGATGTTCCTCTCTACTGAGGAGCACTCAGAGCTTTGTGTTATAAATAATGCTCTCTTACTTTGTGCTCCAAGGTCCTTAATGAAATTAAATATTAAATTAAAACTCTCTTCAGATTCATCTCTTCCTTTTCAAATAATTGCCAAGATGCTTTTGAAGATTTCATCCAAGGATGTAAACAAGTATTGCTTTGGTACACATTCATTTTAAGAAGAACTACAAAAGATTGTGGTATTTTAGAGTAGCACCATAAATGCTGTAGAAAAAAAATTACATTACTGGAAAGGCACTTTTAAAAGATGTCATTAAATTCCTTATCCAGTCTAGCACTATCACAGTCACTTTTAAATACAGGAATGAGTGGCATAGCGGCAGGTGTGAGTCAAAATACCTTGGAATTTGATGAGCAGACCTTCACATACACAAAAGGCCAGAGCAATGCTGAGGTGTCACCCATATATTCCCATGAGGAAATGAAAATTATTATGAATTCTTACCTCTGTAGGACTGGAAGGAACCCTCAGGCTTTTTTCTGGCAGAGGTCTCATATTAGGTGACATAGAAACTTATTCAATCCCCAAATATTTCCCTCTGCATGAGCACTAACTCGAAGGGAGTTTGTCTATGACATCAAATTCACCTCTAATGTCACTCCTAGAGATGCTGAAATATGAGAGCAATCACTCCCCAACCGCTTCACCACCACAGCACACTGACCCCAGTAACAGAGCACAAGGGATTTCCAGCTTCCCTGATTCGGACACGCAGAGCATTGCACCCCTTCCACTCTGTCAGCACTCTGTCCTCCTACATCCTCGCATACCTCGCAGCCACATAAATATTGTACAAACAAGCGATATAATCACTTGTGTGTCCCGGGGACGTAGGGAGCGCTTGCATGCCCTGAGCATACCTCTCCCTCACGCCATGCAACAGGAAATTTCGTCAACTGAAATCAAAAGCAAGAAAAGAAACAAGAACGAACCCTGCACCAGGTTTATAAACAGAGAATATTCTCCCTTCTATTAATGCTACCAAGAGAACCAGCCGCCCACTTCCACGCGGTCTCCAGGGCCGTGTGAGCTCCCTCCAGTGAGGCCAGTCACGGGCAGACAGGGGGGCCAGGCAGGGAGTGCCAGGGGCCACCAAAAGATTCCCCCCACCTCACCTTCGACGCTGACATGGTTTAGACATTATCTTTAATGCAAAAATCTCAGTTCTTCACTTCCTGAGGATGACTTACTTATCCCCCATTACCAGTGAATGAAAGGGAACAAAAAAAGCCAACCCCGTCCTTACCACCCACCCCCCCACCCCCACCCAAAAAAAAAAGGGTGACAGGGCAATTAGGTGGTTGCTTGGACACACCAATTAAGGCATGAAATCCAGATTGTCTCTCAAGATGGTAGGCAGACATGGTTCTTTCTCCACAGAGATATCACGGTATTTCCGACCAACTTTAATCTTAGTCATCATTCCATTCCATGTGCTCTGCAGAACAGCTTCTTAAAAGAAAAGTTAAAAATAACTGAACTCTGCATTATGTCCTTATCATCTATTAATACTGACTCTCTCATGAAAACGTTTCTTCCCATTGCAATCAGACTAAAAGAGAGATTGACGTGTCTTGCATTCCATTTAGTGTGCATAATCAGTTTAGTATTAAATTGATAAATCATTCTATTAGGCACAGAAAAATTCTACTGTAGATTTTTGAAATATAAATACCTAGCATGAGGAAGAACAGGTTTTGAGGAGTTTCAAGCCATACAAATAGTGTTTGTATGCCTGCAAAATTTAATACAAAATATGTTTGCAAGTGAAAACAACTGCTGGATCATCCTTCATCTCCCACAACACAATGGACGGAAAAATGGACATATGATTCAGGAACAGTGTTTTTCCATCTCTCCCTCTTTTTTCCTGGTCTTGAAAAAACCATATGAAGGGACTATAATACTGATGACCATAGAAATCCACAGTTATAATTATGCAAGGACCAGAGACCAAGTAAATAACCAGTTGTTTAAACAGAAATAAAGATGAATACAAGAGGCATCGCAAAAACAAGTGGAGGCAAGGGAACTGCTAAGAGGATGGCAACACTGGAGACAAGTATGCCAGACACTCAGTGGCTGCCTACCACCACAAAAAAAAAAAAAAAAAAAAGAGGTAAAAAAAGGATGAGGTAAGCAGGAGGTGGGGCAATTCATAGCTAGCTATGAGGATTTAATCACGGATATAGATAGAGCTTTAGAGGAAAATAAATAAATAAATAGAACACAAAGTAACAGATGTATTTTAAATTCACAGTAAAAGAAAAACTACTTAGAAAAAGGAAGAATTCAGACCTAGGTATTGTGCAAACAACCACCATTACAATTTTGAAAACATTCTTGTTCCTACTATCATTTCAGATGTGTCCATTACCTTTATATTTAGGCCACAAGATAAGACACAAATTATGGAGCAAAACAGGAGGCAGGAATGAAAGTGAATAATATTGCCCTGCCCTAAAAGATTAAAGTCATTCTGACAGAAATCACCATTTCAATATATTATCTCTCATAGTGCAAGATTTAGAAAACTACCAGGAAGCCATTTTGCAGCTGTCATCACTGACAAGTCAGAAAGAAATAAAACAGAAAAAAATACCACCCACTTTCACACAAACACATTTCAACTGAGTAAATTAAACTGCATTACACGTGATAGGAGGGTGTCCTCCAGCCTCCATTCTATTTATGCATTTCAAGATAAAAATAACAGGTTTGCACTATCATTAATCTGAGAAGAAATCAGGCATAGCAACAGATTAGACATCTAAATTATATTGAAACCAATTACAGATATGTGGTAGTGTGAGTCTGCAACATTAAGACTGCAGATAACATCTATTCATATCAAAAGAAAACACGGGGCAAATTTTTAAGGGTGGTTTTTTTTAAGAAGAGAGAAATTTTAATTTTCTTCTCCAAACTCCTATGCCATAAGAGGATAAGAGATCATGATGGTAACGGCTGAAATAAGAGTGCACTCTGTTTCCAGGGAGTCTGAGGCACGAGGGACACAAGGGTTGGACTCTCGCCTGCACCCTTCTCTCGCTCCTCATGCCCTGCTATAAAGTGCTAACGTCAGATGAATCAGGAAAAGCTTTTGGATGCCTAAATAAAGGTACGGCAAACAGAGACAGGTCAAAGCAGCCACGTGTCAGCCTGAATCTAAATCTTCCCACGCTCACCACTCCCCTGCTGCGTGCAGGCCTCCTTTAGCTTTACGTAAGATGCAACTGTTCAGATCCGCTGTTGGCTTCTGGTTCATCCAGGGCATCCCTGAAGCACACTGACAGTGCTTAAGTTTTAAGTGGAAGACAATAAAGCTGCTGAATCAACTGCACTTCATCAGTAAGTCAGTGCAAGTTCTCTTGCGATTCCAGCTGGTCATTAAATGAAGGATAAACCAATCAAACATCTACAGAAATCACCGGCACCAACAGGAGCTGCAGCAACTTCACCTCTTCGGAGTTGTTGCAGAGAAGGTAACTTATGGTCAGGTAGGTAGATTATAAAACCAGGCATCTGGAGACGTATAGCCTCTATTTCTGGGTCTTGCACTGACTCGCATCCTGACTGCGGGTGGGTCACATCGCCTCACTCTGTCCCGAGAGCAGAGGAAGACTTATTTCCCCAGACTCCTACCATTCGCTGAAAACGAATGGGCACCACAAATAAAATTTTTGAAGTACAAGAGTCCAGATGTTTCTGACAGAGTCAATTAGCCCAAAAGAGCACTGCTAGAGTAGGTATCCCTCTTATAATCACATCACTAGAAAAATTATTGGAAAGAGAGTTTGGAGGTGAAATTAAATAGTATTTCTCAGTTAAAATAAATGTATAAAACTGCCTAAACAGAATTTACATTATCAAGTTTAGTACAATTTTTTTTTTTTTTTCCTCTCCGTAACAATATTTGTTTTCCAAACTGCTCTCTCCCCTTTTTCATTCTTGCTGTTGGCAACCAGCTTTAGGTTTTAGAGGTAGGGTCACTGCCTCATTGCACTTACTTGAAAGAACTTCCTACCAGACCAACGTGAGGGGCTTTTTTTAAAAATAAACTAATATATGTGCCGTTGCCTGTTACTCACAGGCTTTTGTTCGTGTACTCAAACCTCTGGTCTTCTGGGGACAAAATCTGTCACTGTGTGCATTTCAAGTGTGCAGATAGTGATAAACACAGAATATGACTCACCAATTAAGTAGAGCAGACATTATTCCCTTGAAAAGCATTGTTAGGCCAAACAGATGTGAGGAATCACTGGATGATCTTTAACAATTTTGGTTTGGGTTTTTTTTTTTTTAAGTAAGGAAACAAGACATAACTGATTTCTTACATTCCACATTAGGTTGAAAGTAAAACCATTAAGCAAAAAAACAGAATTCAGGGAACTGGAAAAAAAAAGAAAAGTCAAAGGAAACACTGTTGCCTATAAACTCACTGCTCTTTTACAGGAATGAATTTTATTCTGGTTTTGATTTTTTGTGTGTGCATGATGTCATAACAGTACTCAAGTTACATGATTTGCAGAGCAAAGACTTCCTGACTGCTGTCTGGAAATTATGACTTATACTGAGGTCAGTCAAATATCTGATCTCCAAACACACTCAGATTTCAGAAGTCGAAGTTCAGATTCAGCTCCTACAAGGACTGAATTGATGGATCTCCTTGGTAG
This sequence comes from Aviceda cuculoides, assembly GCA_035590195.1. Taxonomy (NCBI): domain Eukaryota; kingdom Metazoa; phylum Chordata; class Aves; order Accipitriformes; family Accipitridae; genus Aviceda; species Aviceda cuculoides. Next base: position 14,255 of record JAVJGG010000174.1, read on the forward strand.
CACCTCCAATTCTGTTTCATGAGCCGATGTTAGGAATGAGAGAGCTTTGATCACATCCAAGAGAAAAGGAGCTGGACGAAGACACTTAAAGGAACTAGCCAGATAGAAATGGTCTGACATAGTTAGCTAAAAATAAACCTAGTATTAATAAAAATTAAAATAAGCAGAAGATCCACACACATATTTTTAATATTTATTGAAATCCTCTGGCAACATTAACTCTCTTCTTTAATTTTAGTAATAGCCTATCTTGACTGAAAGATGAAAGCACTTCTCTAAGAGACTGAAATGTTTCCCAGTTCTGTTCCAATTCAGAGACCATCTATCCAACCTCTGCCGAACTCCCGCCTCTGCCTCACTGACTGGAGATCAAGAGTGAAGCCCTGGTGTTCGGTGCTAAACTTTGAAGTTCAACGATTTTCTGTGCTTTGCTGCTGTTTCCATAAAAACAAGAGAGGCTGATGTTTTCTCCCTTGATGTCTACTCTGATAGGTGTGATCGCACCACACACTCAAGGGGAGCAGAAAGGTAGTGAAGAGAAGCAAGCACGTCTGAGGCTCAGCTTGCACGATCTTTAGTTTTTGGTCTCAAAAATCCAAATTTGTCTTTTTCCCTGAACTGACAAAGACTGAAATACTCTGTGTGGGCTGTGATGTAAGCTTGTCTCCAAAGATAAGCATTAGCCCAGCAAAAATACATTCAGTCCCTTTGACAAGGTCTTCCACGAAGAGCCTGTTGGCATGCTCCTTGGCTCTAGTGATACAGGATCTTTTTCAACACTAAGAGAACAATAGCAATAAATTCTTTTTCAGTTAAATCTTAATTAGCACACTTAAAAGATGGCTGATGGAGAGCAACATGACTCATCTGTAGTGAGCACAGTCCTGTACTACTTGCCCTTCTAGTGGGTGAGTCTCCAGAGTCTCTCTACTCTGGAGCAATCACCTGCACAGTAGGCAACTTCAAAAGATCTCTGTGACGAGCAGGAACAGGGATGCATCTCTGAGCATCATTGAACCAAGTCATTGAGCCTTGTAGCTTTGTCATCATTTGCAGAATGGAAAATTGAGCTTTAAACCTACCTCTGATACTTCATAATCACCACCTACATTTTCAGACAGCTACGCAGCTTCTTCTAGTATCCTGACTCTTACATTGCTCCTATGCTGTTTGTGTGAGTTTGTTTTGTTTTAAATGTTCCTTTCTAGATGGGAACATCTTTGATGTCAGACTCTTCAACCTACCAAGTCTTTTCATCTTGAAAATCAATAGCACTTTGTTAAGTGTTACTTAATGACATCTTTGGACAGAGATCCAAGTTCTCTATAACAAAGTTTCATTATGTATTGTTGGGAAGCTTGGACCATTTGCACTGGAGCTAAGAAGTCATGACGGTCAAACAACATGCTAGACCGAGTTGTGTTGGCTGTAAATATAACTCCTGCTGAGTAGGAGTTAAGGGAATAATAAGGGAGAAGCAGAAGTAAAGGGAATAAAAGGATTGTTGTGATTTCTGCTATGAAACACTGGAACTACTAAGTAAAAGGTCTGCTTAAACTTACTTTCTCTTCTTGCCTTTCATTTTTTCCCATCCTACACCCTCTGTCATCATCTTACCGAAGTTCTGTTTTAAACTTGATTTTAAAAGGGCCGTCAGGGAAGTTCTGCAAAAGTGAGATTTAGTTGAAAGGCTGGAGATATCTGTCTTTAGAAGCTTTAGCAGCAGTGAAGTATCTCCCTACCAGCCTGACGGCAAGGCCCTGCTTTGCCGCGCTGTCAGCCGGCCCCGGCACGCGAGAGCAAGGTCTGCTCCGGGAGTGAAGAGCCCCAGAGGCAGTAGTTAAGAGTTCCAGCCAAGACTTCGTGCTGATGAGGGACCAAGCAAGCTGCAGAGTCCGGGTTAGACCTATGCCACGTGTTATGGAGGCCAAGGCCGTTCCTTGAAATAATTTGGAGGCATCCGCTCCGTAAGGTTACCGCGTTGCGCGGACCGCTCTGCACTGTTGATTGATGCTCCGTTCGGATGCGCTGGAAAGCTTCGGCTTTGTACCATGCCTCACCAAACACCTGAGAGGTGACTAAGCTGCACCGGCACACAGTCTGTTATGTCTTACTGATTAATTACAATGGCACACCTAAAACTTGATTGTTCCCACTCAACTGCTATTTCTTTCTTTCCATACATTGCAACTTCTGCGGGTGTGATATACAACAACTTGATTTCATAAAGAGCGTGCTCTGTTTATCAGGTGAACTTCATGAACTACATACGCCAGCACTGCTCGTAAGAGAAAACATAGCAGTGAAATGCTTTTTTTAAACAACATCATTTCTTGCAGCTTCCCTACCTGACAGCTACTATTATTTTATAAGGGAGGTGGCTGGCAGATAGAAACTTACATATATATTATTTGTGACGGCAATAGGCTTCAGTCCTTTTCTCATTACTTTGTCATTCTCAGTTCACCTTGCCATTTCTCAAACAGCAGATTTTTCATCACACGACAAATCCATCCGAAGACACATAACTAGCGCACCAGGAGAAGTCAATGCTCTGCCCGTGCAATTTCTCAGAGAAAAATTGTGGGCGAGTTTGTGAAAAGCAAGTCATGATGACAGTGCCCCAACAGGTGCCTTTAAAAGTTAAATTAGAAGACAACGCCAGGCATTCACCCTTTGAAAATCCTATGCTGTTTAGGAGTCTACAAGGCCAGACTCTCTCAGCACAAGTACTCCTAGCTCCTAGTTTTGTAACGCCAACAGGTTTTTGTTCCCCCCACCCCCTGTTGACAAAAACAAAAAGAAGAGCTAGGCTGCCTGCAAGTTAGAGGACAGCTTTGTCCTGCTCTGTGAAATTTCTGTCCAGCTGGCTATATGACCAGCAATCTCTTTCTGTAACTTTAAAGTAGACGTCATGTACGTATTTCATTAGGTCTTGGACCTTACCAGGCATTTCGTAAATGTAATTTAAAAATCAATATGGGCTTTGGAATGATAACACAATTAACATTAAATTGCTGAGTTATCCCTGTCTATTTTATACAAGATTGATCATTATAATTTTTTATGCTTAAATTAGATAGAGCAAATTACTTTTTATTATAATGGGCAATCCATATGCTTCATTCAACTTGCATCTCTAATAGCTGAATAATGCACCTGCTGTTTAGCTAAAACTAAAACCAAGTGTATTTTCTGCAATCCTTTCAAGTTTGTGTCTCAAGAAAAATTATTATTTCTCAAATACTTCAAGATGGGGATAGAACTCTATTGATCATAGAGAAGAATATTTTCCTTCTCTATTTTCTTTAAAAAGGATCATTTTCTAGGGAAAAAAAAAAAATCTTAAAAATTAGCTTGACAACCTAACATTGAAAAGAATTTATAATTTTAGTGTCATATTTAATTGTGGTTTCCTTAATAGCTCGAGCTGTAGAGGAGGAGATGCACGATGTGGTTTAACCCCAGCTGGTGACTAAGCACCACACAGCTGCTTGCTCACTTCTGCACAGTGGGATGGGGGAGAGAATCGAAAAAAAGTAAAACTTGTGGGCTGAAATAAAGACAGTTTAATGGGACACAAAGGAAGAAAATAATAATAATAATAAAACCCAACAACAATAATAAAATGACAATACTAATAAAAATAATTGGAATATACAAAACAAGTGATACACAATGCAATTGCTCACCACTCGCCGACCAATGCCCAGTCAGTCCCCAAGCAGCAATGCCTCCCCCAGGCCAACTCCCCCCAGTTTATATACTGGACATGACATCACACGGTATGGAATACCCCTTTGGCCAGTTTGG
>JAVJGG010000175.1:0-17903 GCA_035590195.1 Aviceda cuculoides
CGGAGATTCTCCTTAGTCCTCCTTTTCTTGCTCATATATTTATAAAAACTTTTTTTATTGTTTTTTATTGCAGTAGCCAGAATCCTTTGCAAAAGGATTCTTTGACAGAGTTGATATGTATGAGGGTTAAAATGGTTTGATTGATTTATGTCACATAGTTCAGCAAAAATATAAGATTCCTCAGCAAAAGATCTCAAAAAAACCCTAAGCTTGTAGGGAAGCAAGACCCTTTATAAGCAATAAGTTCTGGCATATGTTATTTGGAGAAGTCAGAGATCACATGGGACTTGAATGAATTGTGAGGTGACACATTTTGCTGGTTGTCCCACCTTGGTCATGGGGAAGGATCTCCTAGTACTCAGTGACTGGCTGATAAAATGGCAGAGGAAAATCACTGCCAAAGTACAATGCAAAGAATATGAGGAAAGAAGTCCTTGTTTTATATGTGGCATGGTGGTCTCTTAAGTTATGCATTGCCCCTCAGGATAGAGATTTTGCAGTGATGCTGGGTAGGCTATTGAATACGTCATCTCCATGCTCAATGCTGGTGAAAAAGGAAACCAAGCAGTGGGAGATACAAAGAAAGGAAGGGGGGGAAAGGAAATATCAGCATGCCCCTGTGCCATGGTATGCCCAGACTATGTGCAACATAGTACTAGATACTGTACTAGATGAACCTTTAGTCTAAGCTAAGGGTGGCCATTTCATACAGCTTATAGGATAATGTTATCTGTACATATACTGTTTATCTATGGGCTCAACTCAGAGCCAAAAACTAAATGTTTATTTCCTTTTGCTATGCCTGAGGGTGTCTAAGACAACAGTATGAGACTGGCAGTTAAAAGCATTATTATTTCCTCAGTTAACAGCAACACTTCTATCAGCTCAGTGGTTCAGTAGGAAATAAGTAAAAATCAAAGCTGACTTATATGACTCAGTAGTTTAGGAGCATTCATTATAAAAGAAGAAGTGTGGGGTTTTGGGTAGTTTACCAGGGTCTTTTTATCACTTCTTTGAATGATTGAAGTAGGTGAATTTGCATTTGTATGCTTATTTACAGTTTTGGTCTTTCTACAATCATTGATCATACTTTTAACAATCACATGAATGTCTTGCTATTTACCAGTGTACCTTCAAGACGACTCCAACCAGATCTATCATATCTCTTATTTAATGTTCCTGGGTTTTGTTCTTTTATTTCTCTTTCAAAGGTATATATATTTTTTAATGGGAATATCTCATTACTAGCCTTTTTTTTCCCATCAGATTCATAACAAACTTTCCTGTTTAAATTTTTTTTTTAATGTGAATTAACTCTCACTATACGAGTTCTAAAGTATTTTTCCTCTACGTCTACGGCCTTACAGTATATGACAAATCTATTTTTAGTCCATGAAAGAAGGCAAATGAAAATAAAACTTCGAGTGGCAAAATAATGACTTCCTCATTGTTCATGTCCCCTGCAACTGATGCAGAATTTTTTTCCATCCTGACTTAAACAAGTAAGTGCTTGATCTAGACTCTATTGTAAACCATTACTTTCTTTCCAATCAGTCTTTTTCTACAATAGCCTTTAGATAATGTCCATAGTCCCATATTGGTATTATCTTCACATCCAATAAATGACATTGCTCTCCCAAAATAAATTTCAAGATGCTGAATTTTTCAAAGTTGTGACAAAAATTTAAAATCTCAAAAATTTTCCTGAAAATTGTTTTGAAATTTTCTTCTATTTTATTGGTAAATGGTAGAAAAGTTTATCACTTGATAGCATCTTATAAAATAAAATTTAGTGTGGAACATTTTAATAATTTCTGTTTGAAAACGTTGAAAAAGCAAACACATTCCTGAAAATGCTCTGATTTCTCTGACTCTGCTTTCTTACATGGAAATTGCTCCCTCAGACAACTTCCAAGAAGTTTTTCTGAGAAAGGATTTTTGAGGGGGACAGTAAGGGCTACAGGAAGAATCTGGGTAGTTGCACAATCTAGGGAAGTTTCTCAGATGCAGAAAAAAGTTGAACTGAACATTTGTGAAGTAGTTTGTAAGTAATACAACGTTGAAGCTGTAGCCCAGTTATAAGCCTACTGCCATCAAAGATGAAGTAGGGACCTCCAGATTAAAGGATTCATGGACTTCTTAGCTTTGGCTATGCACTGAGTGCCCATGGAGCAAGTAGTAGAAATAACTGGTTTTACAGTAAACTATGAAGGGAAATGTGTTCAGAGCGTGCTGGTAAAAAAAAATGCCTCCTTTGTAGACAGTGAATCCTCCTAGGATTAGTCCTGGCTTGCAGGATTCTGTTTCTGGTCAGGGGATCCTAGTCATTGTGCTTCACAAATTACCTCAGGAGGGATCTCAATAGTTCAGAGATCTCCAAAGAGCAGGAGATGCTAAGTGTCATCTGTGCTGTAATATTTGGGTGTTGAGTTTGGAGTTATAGTAATTATGAGTGTGGAGGCGAATTAGAAAAACAAACGTGTTTGTTAAGAGATTAATTCAATCATCATTAGTATGAGAGCTGGAGCATTCACAAAGGCTGGAGACCAGCTCAAACTGGTTTTCCTAATCTCCACCCACCTAAGTCCTACCAAAGGCATTAATTTAAAAATGTTGCATCATCAAGGAAAAAAAAATTACTCTCACTGGCTGATCAATGAACCTGAGAGCAGGACATCATCACCTAGAAGTTCTTGTGACCTGATTAACCTTTTTGCTCTCTACAGCTGAGCCCCATTCTTGCTGACCCCAGCCCTAGGTGTGCCATAATGCTCTGCTGCTCTATGGAAGAAAACACCTGGGTATTTTGTGAAAATCAGTCTGGCTTTTCCCTGGTCCCAAAAGGTTGACTTTTGCTGAAGGATCTTGCTGTGACTCCTTTAGGAATGCCTTCCTCTGTGATTCTTCAACAGGCTCTATTGGCTATTGCTCTCCAGGCTGATGGAGGGAGCAGGGGGTAGAGATATGGTGGGCCAAGGAGATGAGAGTGGTCTGCAGGTGACTGTGCGTGATGTGAAGAAAGGCAGGAGAAGAATGTCAGAGCAGATATCAGTATGTAGGAGCCAACACTAGACAGTGTATTGACTAGTTTGGGGTAGGGAAGTTTTGATCTCTACTGAAATTGTCACAATTCCCACAGTTTTCTGTTAAAACTAACAAATTTGAGATGCTTGTGTAATGGGTGATTACATGGAAGAATGGCTTTTTTTACTTTTCTGCTTATTGATCTAGAGTAGGGTTTTTAAAAGCTATGCGGTGTTGGCCTAAATCTTCTCCCAACATAGTTAAAAGCAGCAGCAAGACCAAAGCTTAATCTATTCTATATCCATTCAGAATAAAATTGAAACCTGCCTCCCTTCTGTGTTTGCTCCCTGGTGGACTCCTGTGTTTGTACCCTCATTTTCAACAGAGCTGTTCTGTACGAGTAGAGAGACTGACAAGGAGTAATAAACAAGGTAAATTGCCTCTGTGGCTGGCAAGACAACTTTCTGGGTCCTTTCTTTGCACATTAGCCAAAATCCATATTGTGTGCTTGGGCAGCTGAGCTTCTGAGTCACAGAATAATGTCATTACTGTTTACTTCAATCCACTTTGATCAGCCTTAACTTGATCAGCTGCATGATTAAAGGTAGGCACTCAATTCAGTATCGCTCAGGAGTACCGAGGAGGTAAAGGAAGCAATTCAGAAGAGATGGTCCCAGATAGCAGGGTCAGTGGACCAAATGGGAAGGTGAAGAAGAACTTTTTAATGAAGGCTTTCAAAATAATGTTAGTTGCTTAAGTCTTGAATTACTCATTGGGATGGTTCTTGTTAACTATATTTTCATGTTGTATAGGCACACATTTATTACAATTTTAAGTACTATATTGCTGTTGGAAACCCATAATTAATTGATTAATTTCTTTCTTTCTTTAATGCAAGAACATTATTAGGAAAGAAGGATGGGCCAGTAGTTACACAGCATTGGGCTGGGACTTGGGAGTTTCTGCTTCCCTTCCCAGCTCAGTCAGAGGTTCACTTTGTATAAACGTAGCTTCCTGTGCGCTTATAGCTACCCACTGAGGATCATCCTTCCTTTCTTTGTTTAAACAGTCAGAGCGGGATTCAGGTGCCTTACTATAGGTAAATAGTATGATTTTAAAAGCACAACACTGGACTGGCAGTAGATGAAAAGGTTCAGGTGAAATGATCCCTGCTGGCATGGTTCTTGGGTCAAACTGAAAGGTGGAAAAAATCTTTTTAGTGAGCACAATGATCTTATCCTTCTCTATTTCCCTGTACAAGATTCTTGTGTTGTAGGTGCTGGCAACAGATACTTGCATTTTCTAGTCAGGAAAGAAAAAAATTCTGGTAAAAGAGTTGGCTTGGGCAGTGTTGCGTGGTGCATGCAGATTATTAACACTTGAAATTTATGTGTGCCTAATCAACTGTCCCCATGCTGTAATGTACCTAGGTAGCTAGCACCTCTTGGATGCAAGTACTAAGCACACCAGGAAAGAAGACACTTTCTGCAAAGTCCGGAGGACTTGTTATGGAAGCTTGCAACTGAGGCACATTTCCAATTTCACTTTGAAGCTGTATAAAGCCACATCCTGCAGAACACAGATTTTCAAATAGTGTATCACTGTGACCAAGGGAGGTGTCACGGTATAAACTCAATAAAGAACTGAAATGATGCTCAAGGCCATTGAAAGTAACTTTGTATTTTCAAGTCATCTTATCTCAATGAGGATGTTAGTTGTGTCATTTTTATCTTATAGATGAGAAAACTGAAGCCCATCAGACAATGTTAGTCATGTTCCCAAGGTCAAAGCTGAGCTGCTTGACAGAGCTAGCAATCTATCCTGAATTTTCAACCCAGTGGCTGTCATCAGGTAGTCCATCCCATGCTGAATTCATTCCAGTATCCTGAACATTATTTGGGCAATGAAAAATATTCTTGGAGATCTTTATAGTCAATAAGATTGCAATGTGGTTATTTTGTTAACTGTTTTGGGGGTTAGAAGGAAAAGGAAATGGAATGCATACTATTCTTTCACAAGACCTCTGTTGGAAATCATTCAGATATGAAAATCTCAGAAAGCTATTTTGTTACTAATATTAGTATTACAGAAATGCTCAAGTCTGAAAAGAAAGTCCATGCTGAAGCTGTTACATGCAGAAATAATGAAAAACAGGCCTTCTTTTGAAAGATTTTGGGGTCTAAATGAAGGTTTCTAATGTTAGAGCAACCTGCCTACTCTCCTGCCCCTTTTTCAGGAGGGCTCAGGTCTGCAATAGATCCTGTGTCATATCTGCCAGCCTGCACACTTCTGAAGCAGCAGTCAGAGGTTTAGTTGTTATTAGTGCACCATAAATGTAACACACCTGCTACATTTTAGTAGGTAATTTGTAACCAGCATTGGTTTGCCAAGCGAAAAAATGGTGATGAATGTTAATTATTGGTCATTGGCACTGGTATAGTATATTTTTTTTAAAATTCTACTCCCTACTCTCTACTTAGTTCATACATACTATTAGTGATGCTATTTCAGATGAAAAACAGTTCTGTGAGCAAAACTTCCCCCTCCTCATGAAAGTTCTCATCACTATATACAGACTGTATTTCATCCCCATTTCACATTCCCTTTCTAACCTAATGAATTTTGCCTTCATGGCAGGACAGTGGGGGGATTCTCCAAGAAGTATTGAAAGCACGGTATGACCATTGTGTGCAGATTGGGCCTTTTTTCTTCATTACATACCTCATCTAAAGTAGAAGAACCAGAGATGCATACATCTTCAATCTTAACAATTTTCCCTGCACTTTGACTGCCTGATCCTTCCCAAAGACTATTAAATAACTCAAAATTATCAGCGAGGAAGTGAGGGGAAGGCAATGTCCATTTCCTTCCTAATCCCACACTCTGTTTCCTTCATATTGGCACTATGTCAATGTACTTGTGGTCTATGTATTTTACACTTAGAATCTTTGTGTTACTTAGGATATAATAGATCTATAGGGATGAAGATTTTTTCGATATTTGAAGTAACCTGTGTGTCTGTGAGCCATAATCCCAGAACAGCTATCATTGTTGCTAAATTGACATGAAAACTATAATTTCCTGACCTAAGCTGTAGAAGCATAACAAAAACACTGGAAAAGTTGAACGGTTCTGTTGTCATCAAATATACTGGTCATTGGTTAATTAAGATCTCTTTCAACCTGCTTCAGAATGATTTGTTTAAAACAAAACAAACTGGCAGGAAGCTGTTTGCAAGATGTTGGTGAATGCATGAAATATTATATGGATCTATTTCTTCTAAAGAAGCCAAAATGTGAGTTGGGGTGTGGTATAGATACTGACCTACATGAAGTACACAGCAGTAACATAGACTTGGGTAGTATAGAATTTGTCATGGTTTTAATTCTCAGAAGGAATAAACCACATCTCTTTGGTCATTTCAGTATTCTGGACTTTTATTCCTGTTAAAAATAAGTAGTAGAGAAGCAAGATCTAGTTTGGTAGATGAATGATCAGTATGAATCTGGTTAATGTGGTTTCATGGCATAGTTTTAGAGTTGAAATTGCAGTCAGTAGAGAGATGGGACTGTAAATGGCTCGTGGCAGTGCGTGGTACACCTGGCCATGTGCATCTGTTCATTGTTTTAGTTTAAAGCTGGTGTAGCACCTTATTGCTGCTGCTATAATGAAATGCTGGGTAAATGCCTTGTTAAAGTGTAGCTTAACATTATTAAAAACAAAACCGTAATTACAAGGCTTCACAAATGAAAAAGAAAACAAGAAGCTTATAACCATTTTGTAACACAGTTCGTCCTTGACCACCATGACCTGTCATTTACCTAGGCTTTGATGAGTAGAATAATCTCTGTGTTTGTGACCTTTTACAGACAGAATTAGAAGAAACAAGTAAAAAAGGAAGGGGAAAAACAAACAGAGAGGAAAACAAAGAAGGGGAGTGTCAAGACAAGCTTTATCTATGTTCTGTCTCCATGTTTACCTGTGTTTGCAATGACAAAATTACACATGTGAGTAAACAAGTACAAAGGAAAAAGAGTCATCACAAATGGGGAAACATATTTCATGTCACTGCTCAATCATGGTCATTGAATGGTCTGAGGTTTGTCAGCTCCATTGGCTGAATTGCAGAGGTGATTCTTGGAAACCCTATTTCACCAATATTTGTTCTGTTTCCTCTTTTTTTTTCCCCAGTTGTCTCTAATTTTTATCAGGTCTGTTTAATGTTTAACAGTGCAAATTAAACAGAAGATGATGTAGCAGTCTAAGTAACAGTGTGGAAAAGAGCATGGTCAGCTGAATGCAGCAGGGCTTCTGATTTTGTAAGTACTGCACATGTATTTTTCTTAGAGCCTTGCAGATGATGCTTTCTGCAGTTGGTAGAATTTTCGTGTTAGCTTAGTTTCATTTGTCTGCTTGTGACTTGGCTGCATGTGAATGTTCCAAGGAAATATTAATTAAGCAAACATGCAAGGCACCAGTGGGACCTCCTGTTCTGGAGGAATATGCTTAGCCTGAAATTAGAATAAAATAACCTTTGAAGTAATGGGGACTTATTAAGCAGTTGTTAAAGCAGAATACTGATGAAATCACCTTTTAGGTTGGAAACAACCTTCACAGTGACTCAAAATTAGCATAATCCACTAATGACTGAACAACCAGGTCCAATTTATAAACTCTTCTGGTGACTTAATGTATAAAACAGCCACTGAATTGCTAAAGCCAGGCTCTCTAATTAGGACTGGGGTGAGTGTAGGGGGTGGGTGGAAGACCACAATTTAAATTTAAGTACCCCTTTTATTCCTATAGCCAAACTAATCTGTGGTTTGGCAAAGAATGATTTTCTGAATTTCCAGTTTGCATATCAAAAATACAGCCCAGATTTAATAAAGCCTTTCCAGTTTCTTCAGCTTTGAAATGGTAACAAAAAAAATTTGTGGATGAAATTTTCTAATTTCAGAATGTTGAAATTAATGTGATTAACATCTCTAAAGGGAAAAATATGTAGGGAAAACTTGATGACAATATTCAGTGTTTTCCAGCTTCTGGTAGAAGTACTTCTTTAATATTTCTGTAGAGAACTGTGATACTAATTTTTTTTTATCTGATCTGTTATAGTAGAAGTTAAAAACAGAGCCATGCCTAATGTAAGCTTGCTGCAGAAAAACCATACTCTTTGCTTCAGAAATTCTTTGAAATTTAGGCTAAGCTCTGTTTGGACACAGGAAGTGGTCATGGACAGACAAAAATTATCCTCTTTTTCATTTAAGTGTGCAATACCTCAACTAGAGAAAAAACAGTCTATGAAATGTTAAACAGCAAGTGCTTTTGAAACACCCTCTGTACTACATGATTTCTTCACTTGTCTGCAGTACATAAGGGTTTTTTTTCGCCTGGGAGGAAGAGGGAGAATTCTGCTTAAAAGAGATGCAAATAGTTGAATCATATTCCCATCTAGGGCTATACTTCATCTTCTGGTTTAAGGAAATTAAAATGTAGTGTTACCACTTCTTACTGCAGGTCACTGCAGTGGTCGCTGTCTGCTCTCAGACATATTCAGCGTACTCAGATCCTAGCTAATATGAGAACACACAGCTAGTGTATACATTTGCTATAAAAACAAGACTACCATACCAATAAAAAAATAAAGCAACTGGTTAATCACCAAGAATCCTGGAACGTGGGCTGCCCTCAGAAGCTCTATCTAAATCTTGTTTAGATAGTAGATACAGTCATCTTTTACATCTGGCAATGAACACAGGACCAAGAGAACTTCACCTTAGCAGGACATGGGGGAAATCCATTCCTGGAAGAGAAGGATACAAACAGGCTGTGTTGGCTGGAAACCAGAAGAAGAGGAGTCATAACAGTAGAAAAGTTCTAGAAATGTTTTCACATAGAAGCTGCAGGGGCAAAAAGCTTCTTTTCATAGATAGCTGTTACATTTCTGAAGACAGTTTATATGAGATGCCTCCCCAGAATAGCAGGGAACTGAATTCAGTAAACTAGAGACTTGTTCCAGCTCCTATGGAGGGCAGGAGGCTTATGTGAAGTATATCATGTCAGCATTAGGAGAACAAGCATAATGAAGAAACTTGTCATCTCCAAGGGGATTAATCTGAGTGTCCTTTGATTTCCAAATGGGATCTGTGCTCCTCTTTTCCTCTTGGACCCAGGTCTTTCCTCTCTAGAGGGAGCCACACATCCCGCACAGGTTGACCCATGGTGAGGGGCAAACCACCATTTAACAACTTACAAACACTTGTTGCAGCCCCCCCGAAAGGAGGGTCCACTCATTCCAAACATGCATCTCATTACCTGGTGCAAACCTGCTGCTTCCCACATGTCTTTATGCCTACTTCTGAGTGCCCTGCTGTCACGGCACAGGATGCTCCAGGCTTTTGCCTTGAATTTTGCCTTCATGTTTATATAGATCCATCACTTATCAGCTGTGGCCAATGACTGGCCATGTGAGTAACTAACCATGAAGGAAACAGGGGCATGATCTTAACAAGCACCGGATAGTCCGTGATAGCCATCTGTCCATGTGCTGCCGCCTTGATGAAAGGGAGGGAATTTATTCGACTTCCAGTGAGAAGTGAGCTGCCTCACATTTCCTCACATTTACCGAGCTGCATTTGGGCAGGTACTGTGGAGTATTTGATGTCTTTGAAACCCACACCCTGTCTTACCTCATGGTAACTTGTTTGTTTAGTTGTACCCTATAGGAGACAATGATCCGGGGAAGATAATGTCATTGTTAATAGAGATTATTATGGACTTTGGCTCTACACTTGCCAAAGAAGAAGAGAATTGCCTTTTCAGGGCAGTTACAATGGAATGTTATGGTTTTATTATGCCTGACATTTTAGTTTATAATTTGGTTGAATTTATTAGTGACATTTGACATTGTGTCCATGGGCACTTTAAATATCCTATGTACATTAGATCTTTATATTTGCACTATATAGTATTTATGCTAACAAACTATTCATTATTTTTTACTACCAAGATCATCATTACCATATGCTCATCTAATGACTGTTTATTTTGTGACAGAATAATTTGAAAAGAAGATGAAGCATCTCCTGTGCCTGTGTTTACTCCTTGCTGTTCTTTGTGCCATAACCCATTGCCACCATGAAGACATTTGCCATGAAGTCAATAATACTAATCTGCGTGATGGAACAGAAAATTTATTAACACATAACTGTAACAAGCAAGGTTCTAACTATGCAGACTTTGTATTTAGATTTTACAAGCATGCTATAGCTAAAGAAGCTGATAAAAATGTTTTCTTTTCTCCCATGAGCATCTCCACTGCCTTTGCCATGCTGGCTATTGGTGCTAAGTCAACCACCCTGTCTCAGATTTTTGAAGGACTGGGCTTTGACGGTCTAACTGAGATTCGCATGCATGATATACATGAAAGTTTTCATAAAGTTTTAGCAGTACTGAACTGTACTGATGTTAACATCACATTAAATATAGGGAATGCCCTTTTTACAGCTATCGGGTATAAACCACAGGACACATTTTTACAAAATACCAGACAATTTTATGATGCAGAATTTTTTTCTAGCAATTTCAATAAACCAGAAGCAGCTAAGAACCAAATCAATAAATATGTAGAGGAGAAAACTAAGGGGAAAATTCCTGAATTAATTGGTCATCTTGATGCAAGTACTGTATTGGTTCTTATTAACTACATTTATTTTAAAGGTAAGATATTTAACATAATTTTCCAATAGGTGATTTTGATGCAAACCAAAAACTATAGGGAACTCTTGATGATTTATTAGCAGAGTGACTATTTAGGAAAGAGCTAAAATGTGCAGGATCTTCAAAGTAAAGATTAGATCTGGCCAAAAGCAGGGCATCTGATTTTTGAGAAATACTGATTGTTTGATTTTGGCCCAGTTTGCCTGAAAGCTGTGGACAGAGAAGTCCCACTCTAGTAGACAGGGACCTACTGCATGCAGTCTCTCTGGTCTGAGAACATAATGACTAAAGATGTTTCCAAGATCTCTGTGCTGACTGTATGTGCCAGTCAAACTTAGGGGACTGACATCCTTGCACTGCCAGGGTCCCCAGTATTATGGTAGATCTACTAGGTACGCTGCATGAAAACTTGGGACGCAGCATTTTGAGGGCCTGTGCTTCTGGAGCCCATAAACAGCACTCCAACATCCTAACATTTAAGTTGGTCTGATTTGTATCAGACTTTATTTGTATTTTTATGATCTTCACATGTTTGAGTGCAACATCTTCTCTCTTCCTCCATTAGCTGCCTGGGAAAAGCCTTTTGATCCTTTGTATACATATGAGGATGATTTTTTTGTGTACACAAATGTATCTGTTAGAGTCAACATGATGCAGCGTAACAGTAACTATGACAGTTACTACGACCAGGATCTCTCTTGTGAGGTGGTAGAGCTGCCTTACCAGGGCACCGCACGAGCATTGCTCATTCTGCCTGATGATGGAAAGATGAAGCAAGTGGAAAACGCTCTCTCCAAGGAAACTGTTTGTAAATGGGATAACAGACTTGTGACCAGGTAACTCTAGATAGATGGATTACTATATTTGAGGACACATCATTATTTTTAAGAGAAAGCATTAATTTCAGATCACCTCCTCCTGGATATAATGTCCTGATTTCATAAAGCAGAGTTTTAAGCAATTCCCAAGACGAGTCAGAGCAGACCATAATTGATAAGCAACTGCAGGCTTTCTGACCTGACAAAGGCGACACAGCATTGTAACAACTGCCTCAAGACTTGCTTGGCTACCTTTTGGCTACCTTACCTCTTCTTTCACGGTGCTAACAATTCATTTGCTTCACTGTGTCTTAGATTTTATCCTCCTTTTCCCTTCTTTTAGCCTTTCCACAGCTGGTCTGCTTACTCTCTGTAGCTCTCTAGCCACAAAAAACATAGCTGTGTATGTGGCACTGGGATGAAAGAGTGGCAATGAAGAAATCAGTTTATTTTTCTAAAATCAAAGAGAGAATGTAGGTACAGATGCCAAAATTGCTCAGGGAATATAAAAGCTACCATCAAACAAATTAGCAATCAAAAGAATGCTTTCAAGTGTCACTGAATTGCATACTATCCAGCCTGCTGGCTGAAACAAAGTTGCAATGCTTCACTGCTGTTTCATTTTCTTTGTTCAACAGGAGATTAGACCTGCGGTTACCGAAGATTTCTATTAGTGGGTCTTACGATGTTAAAAACCTGTTCCAGGAAATGGGCATTACTGAAGTATTCTCTAGTAATGCTGATCTGTCCGGAATTAGTGGCAGCCATAATCTTTGGGTTTCACAAGTAAGTGAACAGACAGAGCTGTTAATGGGGTGGTGGTTGGTTGCTACGATCAATTATATCTGCAGTTTTGAAAGACTTGCTTTCCCTCCTTGTCCTACTGAAGTTGTAAGTAAAAACTCACAATGACATGTAAGGGCTTGCTTAGTAGCTGTGCTTTTCTACAGAGAGGGTCTGCTGTTCCACCTTCGTATTATTTTAATATTATTATTAAAAGGTTGAATATTAAGTACATAGAAATGTGGTACAAGATCTTAAATGATTCTTGGCACTGGAATATGGTTGCTTAGATAAGATCATATCAAGTAAATTATAAAAGAGGAGTATGATATGATATCTGTGTGGATTAGTACCTATTATTTTAATATCCTCAAAGTTTCTAAGAAACACCCAATTTGCAGTAGCAGAATTTCTCCATGTCAGTTTAAACTACATTTTAATGTGGAAAAGATGCCAAATACTGCCCCTGTACTAGCATTTAAATAGCAGTCTTCCATTAACCTTGGAATAACAGAGAAAGTGTTGCTAGAGGAAGTCCAAACCATCTAAGAAAACAAACCAGCGAGTACACGGGCTGTTATTGTCCCCCTCTACTCAGCACTGGTGAGGCTGTATTTACAGTGCATTCATTTTTATTTTTGGCTCTCCCCATTCAGTCCTGACATGGAGAACACTCCTGTTGCAGGCTACTTGAGATTTACCACACAATAAAGATTTGTCCACTGGTTTTTATCACTCCTTTCATCTCCTGAATATTCCATAAAAAGAGAGTTTATCTTCACCTCCTGCTTGCTGTCCCATGTATAAACCACAGCGTTTGCTCCTTTCCCCTGCAGGCAATTCACAAGGCCCTGCTGGAAGTTGATGAGGCTGGAACTGAGGCTGCAGGAGCCACTGCCGTAATAGTTACCAGAGTTCTGCATCCTTCTGTTACCATCAAATTCAACAGGCCCTTCCTTATCTTGATTTTTGACAAAGAAACCAGCACCACACTTTTCATGGGGAAAATTGTCAATCCTACTGAGCAGTAATTGCTGAGTTATTGGGCATACTGGTATTTGGCATGAGTTATAATGGCTACAATGTTTGCACATGTGGGCTAGTTAATGCTAGTAACTCCCCTCTGATTGAGGGATATTCATAAGTAAATGAGGAATTTCCTTATCAAATTAATAAGCAAAAAAATTGTAAAAAAACCCCAACAACTGATAGTTTTTCAATGTAATATTTTCCCTAGTTGAGTAATTCAAGTTATTAATACATTTTCCAAATTTTCCTTGGAAGACAGTTTTTTGTAAAGTCTGCTGTTATTTTTACAAGTGAATTCTCTCTGCTAAGTGGTTTTGTCCAGACTCTTTCAGTTCTGGATTACTCACCAAAAGCTTTATCCCAACAGGTAAAAAGTCCCTCATGATTCCATTACATCTTCTCCAGGACTTGCTGATGATTGGTAGTCACCTGAGCTGGTCCCTACAGAGTCCTTTCTTCCTTATGTAGCTCTTTGCTGCCTCAGCCATTGTTGTTTACCCTCAGGCAACCTGTTCTTTCTCACATGTTCCAGCTCTTTGCCTAGGATGTCTTAAAAAAAAATCGACAAAAAAGGTAGAATCTCTGAGACAATAGATTTATTCTGCTGTAACACTCACTGTGTCTTTTTGCAGTTCACAGGGTCAGCAAAAAATTTTGAGAGACAGTGACATTAGGCATGAACTGTCAAAGAGGTGTCCTGCGACAATGTCATCCATAAATTATTGCTATGGTTGATGAATAAAACAAACTTTCTAATTTAAATCCATCACACGAGGACTGACTCCAGACTCTTCCTATCATTTTATAAATCTTCTAAAATCAAAAAAAACTTTCAGTCACCCTTATTAACATAGCAAGGTGTCTGAAAAATAAGTTTTAAACTCTGTTAAATGAGTCCAACTTTTCTCATATGGAGATGGTGATTCTTTGCATTCTCTCCTTATGTGCCTGCTTGGGTAAAACCTGTTTTCAAGAAATACATAAACACTCTCTTGCTGTTGTAGGTCTGCAGATCACCTGCTCTTACTGCAGTGGAGCACTGGGGCCCAGTGCCCTGCTGAACTCTATAAGAACCCTTTATGGCACAGCTGCTGCCTCAAGGAGAGGCTGACTCCTGCTTTGACAGCTGCTCTCTCACTACACTGCTTTGAGTCGTGCCATTGCATATTGACCCTTGATAAATCTTTTGCAAGTGGAGTTTAGTCCCTGTCCCTGGGAAGATGATACTCCTGAATGTACATTGCTCATTCCTACGGCAATGTGCTGTAAGTACTGCAAAGGAGATGCAAGCCCCAAATCCACAAACAAGCCTCCCACCCCTGACATCTCTCTGGCCCTCTGACCTGTTCTCCCAAACTTGGTCCACCCTGCACAGAGGTGCTTTATTGAGACTCATCAGTGCTTGTAGCATGGGTCTGGTGTATGGGAGGCTATGCTTCTGACTCAGGGGGACTTGGAGACTGCTGCCTTGTATGAGTCCCTTTGCTCCAAGCAGCAAGAACTCAACAGAAGCCCTGAGCTATTGCTTCTGCTAGGGCAAGATACCATCACTCAGTGGACTGGGAGATACCATACCTTTGTGCAAAGCAGCGGCTTTTACAGAGTTGAGATCAATGATAACTTGCTGTGGTGTGAGGCATTCTGCTCTGTCGTGGCTGAACAAACTCAACAAGAGCTGGGAGCAGCTCCAGTGAGATCCCACCCTGATAAATCTGTTCACTGGTGTTGATTAGAAGGTAGGATGGTGAGATTTTTATCAGCGGGGTGGCAGAAAAACAGGTTCTTGGCCTATTGCTAAAGGGAAAGAGGTTAGGAAAAATTTCATGGTTGCTAGGAGAGAGCAGAGGCTTTGGGAAATAACACATGAAGCAACTTCCTGCTCCATCTACCTCCCAGGCTTTTGCTTTTGAGAATGGAGGCAAGAAACTGCAGGAGAGCTGCACTGGGAGTTTTCACACCGGAGTTTGAGCAGTGGCTTCTCTTGGCAAAAGTATCAAACAGGGCACCTTTGAATGCTGGATGGGTGTGAGAGGTATCTACCAAGATGTGGAGCATCACCATAGCTGTCCTCCAGCAGAGGAACTTCACGCTCCAGACCAGCAGGTTGGCCTGAGCTGTGGCAGGGACCTGGAGTGGGAAGAGGGATTGTCGCAAATCTCTCTGGAAGGGGAGGATGTGGGGAGGACAGGAAACAAATTAGTCTTGTGGCATACATACATGGAAGGTACAAAAATGCCTGTAGTTCACAATACGAAGATCCATAGAGCCTGGGGACTGCACATACCTGGCCGATGCTGCTCTCAGCATAGTCTTAATGATATTCTTTAGGAACTGGACAATTCTGCAAATTTTTTTGAGAGAGGGGGCAAGTTGTCCTAATTCCAAGAAAATCTAATTTCATTGGTCTGCCTTGCATCATTTGTTCTTGTTGCTTTTGTCTGTCTTATTAATATGTGGTAGGGAATGTTCCTCTTCATGCTATTTAGCTGGATTAATGGTAGGGAAGGAAAGGAAGGATTTTGATAGATGTAAGCTGAAATTTTCATTTAGGGATCGTGTATTCATTATATCTGTGGTAAACACACGTAATTTTTGGTTTCTTTCATTCATCTGTAGTTGACTTTATTAACACCCTTTAATCTTCCACTACAACAAAACCAGACCTGATTAGGACAGCTTAATCCCGCACATGCATTCTCTCAGTCTATGGGACAGCTGGATCCAAATTAAGCCCTGAAAGAGAACTAGGGCTTCTTTATACCCTACTAAATGTTGTCTACCTTACTTCCTGCAGTGACAGTCAGCAGAAGTGGATAACACAGCTTACAGTGGAGTGTGTGACCCCCTATCATAAACATCCAAGATAAATAACCTGCAGTGGGTCCGTTAGCCCTGACCTGACATGCTTACAGGAAGCTCTGAGGAAAAAGACTTACCTAAAGATAGCATATCTCAGCTGAGAACCCTGTGAGGGAAAATGGACCCACTGGACTGGGTCCCTAAAGGCAGCCTAGCTGTGCCCCAGCAGGTCTGAGTGCCAGACTTCTCCTGGCAGCCTCTGAGCCACGTGGGAGACGGTAAGTTTGTTCTATCATCTGACCTTGTTTATGGTCCACTGGGACTCTGTTTGCTGATGGGATAGCTTCTGTCAGTAAAGCTCTGTTTGCTTTGCCCCGTGGCAGAGTCCATGTAGTATGCTGTCACAAACCATGAAGCAGGGGAATTGCAGGGCTAATCCGGTATGTGTCCAATGCATTTTACCTTTCACCAGTAAAAGAAAGGAGCTGATTCAATGCCGAAAGGCACATAGCAATCAAATAATCTCAGAAACACTAGTTGCTCACATAAGCCCTGCTATTCAGATGCTATGAGTACTTTGGACTTTCCTTTCTCATTCCCAGTTATGCAGTTTGAACATCAACCCTGATGTCTGGAGAACTTGCCCTTGAATTTGTACATCAGCCCTCTTTTCACAGTTATGTCACCTGTTCATCCCTTGATCGCTGCTACTATTTCAAGGAAATGGGAATTCACCCAAATGTAAGCCAACCCTATTCTAATTGTTTCAGTAGATTCAGTACAACAAAGGCAGCAGGCTTTTTCCTATACACACACTCATTTCGAGCAGAGAATCACTAAGCTCTTAAAACCCAGATGATTATGATAGTTCCTGGGAAGGGTGGGTTTTTACTGTGGATTCTGAGAACCAAGAGTACCTTTATGGCAGCTACAAGGCAGTCTCAGTGCCTCACAACCCAGCTCATCTTTGAAGAGTCAGACGATATATTCTATAAGCAAATGGGAGAAATCTCACAATCACTAGCCCTTGTTCTTGTGGGGGACTTGAACTTACCAGGTGTCTGCTGGAAATACAACACAGCAGAGAGGAGACAGTCTAGGAGGTTCCTGGAGTGTGTGGAAGATAATTTCCTGACACAGCTGGTGAATGAGCCAACTAGGAAAGGCACCCTGCTGGACCTGTTGTTTACAAACAGAGAAGGACTTGTGGGTGATATGGTGGTTGGAGATCATCTTGGGCATAGTGATGACAAAATGATAGACTTTTTGATTCTTGGAGAAGTAAGGAAGTGGGTCAGCAGAACTGCCACCTTGGCCTTCCGGAGGGCAGACGTTGGCCTGTTTAGGAGGCTGGTTGACAGAGTCCCTTGGGAGGCAGTCCTGAAGGGCAAAAGACTCCAGGAAGGCTGGACATTCTTTAAGAAGGAAATCTTAAAGGTGCAGGAGCAGGCTGACCCCATGTCCTGAAAGAGGAGCTGCCAGGGGAGATGACTGGCCTGGCTGAACAGAGAGCTTTGACTGGAATTCAGGGAAAAAAAGAGAGTTTATGACCTTTGGAAGAAGGGGCAGGCAACTCAAGAGGACTGCACGGATGTCGTGAGGTTATACAGGGAGAAAATTATAAGGGCCAAAGCCCAACTAGAACTTAATCTGGCTACTGCCGTAAAAGACAATAAAAAAAAGTTTCTATAAATACATGAGCAAGAAAAGGAGGACTAAGGAGAATCTCCA
>JAVJGG010000176.1:0-17679 GCA_035590195.1 Aviceda cuculoides
CATGTCCTTGCGCCAAAAGCAAAAAATCAATAGCTGCTCTATTTTGAAGCACGGCATGTCTAACGCTAACTACATCCACCTTTTTGCTGAAAGAGATTTTCAGACCGCAGGAAAAGATGGGAATTGTAAGATGCCAGAAATCGTAGAAATGTGAAGAGAGCATCTCGTCACATCTGGGGTGAACTCCGCCCTGTGGCCAGCGTAGCATCATCGCAGGAATGATTAAAGAGTAGCGTGAGATTACAAAAGAATTGGTAAATTTCACTAGCAACGTACCAAGTCAGTTGGGATAGAAACACTCGGTTAGGATACTAAGCTTACATTTTCTTATCCTGCTCTGAGCTTAGAGCAGAAAGCGGTATTCCTACTGTGCTGCAGGGGAGAAGTTTCCGTATTGCTAAAAACCAAGCATAAGACACCCCCCACAGACCAAAACACTCAAATGGTAGAACTTCTGTGCAGCCCCTGCAGAACCGGGCTTCCCGCCATTCCGAAGGCTGGGAGGGAGCGCAGGCCATCAGGCAGGAGGAGTGGCCTGGAAGAGGTCCGTGGAGGGTTGGAGGTGGTAGGCAGCCAGCACCAGTGCAACGATGAGGGGTTCTGGGTCACGGTTCAAAAAAACAGAACAAGGGAAAAACAGCAAGACAGCAATCTCCGTTTCCGCAAGGTTCCCAGACCCTAAAAGGGCAAACTCAGTGGAAGATGCTTCATTTTCTTGTCCCTCTTTTCTGCATGAGCTCTTCCTGTTTGGTAGGAGGAAGAGAAGAGATGAAGCGACAAAAAAATGCAACTTGCGTTAAGTTTGAACAAATCTCAGACATCTAACACTGCCAAAGGAGAGAGGCAGGGCTCTGGAGAGCGCTGAAGGGAACGAAAGGTCCTGGGGGCACGCCGGGACGTGAGAACGTGGGGCTCTGGGCCAGCTGGAGAGCAAGAGGGAGATCTCCAGGGACTATGAGGGCAAATGTGGGGCTTGGGGCACCCCAAGAGGACCCAAGTGCCCAGGGGCGAGTGGGCCTTGTGCCGCCCACAGGGGACACCCTGCCCCTCCCGGCCTGGGTGGCGGGTCACAGTGGTGCCTCTGTGACCCGTCTCTGTGACTCCCTGTGGCGCTGCGTATGGTCAACGCAGCCGTGGCCCCCACCCCGCAGGACGGCGACGGGACAGGGCAAGAGCGTGGAGCTGGCGAGGAGCTCCCGAGCGCAGCTCACGTCTTTCATCGCCACCCCCGGCAGCCCTGCGGCGCCGAGGCGTTTTGCCGAAGCATCTTACCCCTTCCCCATCCCTACCCCTTTCCTCCGCCCCGCAGGATGGCGGAGAGACCCCCCAGCCGCCCCAGGGTGGCCTGGGAGGAGAAGAGGGCTCCCCAGGAGAGCAGCTCTCCACCGGAGCCCCACGAGCTGTGCGTGCCCAAGCCGCTGCAGATCAGTAAGTGAGGGGCCCTGCTGGGCTGGGCAGGGCTGGGGCCAGCGACCGCACCCCGACCGACGCCAGGGTCCTCTTTCCCCGGCACATCGGCAGTGGCAGTCCCACGGGTGGGGAGCACAGCACTGCCAGAATGCTGCTTAGGGCTGGGAGACTGCCCCAGCACAGCCTCCCGCAGGGTGGGAGACAGCAGAGGGCCCCCGGCTCCTGCTGTGGGATATGGGCAGCAAGAGGCAGCTGGCCTGGCACTGGGCAGCCGTAGCGGGGGACGGGGACCTTGCCAGCCCATCTGCAAGCGAGTTCCTAAGCTCGGTGCCCTCGTGGCTTTCTGTGCCGTGCTGCACTCCAGCATCACAGCCCACCTGCCGGGCAACCTCCAGCCTGGACACCCACGGGGAGACTGTGCCAGAGGAGCGGGAACGGGGCTGGATGGAGGGCAGAGCTCCTTCCCCTCCCCGTGTTTGCCTTCGGGCCCTCCCTACAGCCCTCCCTGCTCCCCTCCTTTACTAGGTGCCTCCTCTGCTGCTTCCAGCTGGCTGGCTCTGTACAGAAAGGAAGAAGAATCCATGCAGCTCATCCAGGCTTTTCTGAAGAGCTCTGAAAAGGTAGCCATGGCCATTTCCACGATAGCTGTGCCTGTGTCTCCCGATGGAGCCACCGGCTCAGCTGCTTGCTGCCAGGGCTGCTGGGCGACCGCTGGCTGGGCAGAACTGCTCCCACCAGGTGTCCTGCACAGCACTGCAGCCCCAGTGCTCCAGTCCTGCTGGCCACGTGTCTATGTTCTCCCCATTTGTCTCTCTGTCCCCTGGCTGCCAGGAGGAGGCCCAGAGGGTGCGGTTCCTCGAGACCATCTGCACCCTGTGCAAAGCTGCCAGGTGCAAGGGCTTGTCACAGGGCCTGAAGGCATTCTGCCACGAATTTGAGCTGGCAGAGACTATCAAGGTGAGGGGACACCTGGCGGGTCTGGGGAGGGCAGCAAGGTCCCCGGGCACTGGCACAACGTGAGGACAGCGCATGGGCAGGGGAAGGCAGGGACAAGCGTGCGTGGACACTGAGCTGCCCCGAGGGGACTCGGATGCCGCTGAGAAGCCCTGCCAGCAGAGAGCCCAGCAGCGGGGGGGAGGGGGGGGCCAGGGGGCACTCTGGGGGCCGGTGCTGGGGCAGGGGCAGAGGGTCTCCGCCAGCCCTGCCACCTGGTGCTGGGTCTGCTGGCACTGGGTGCGGGCAGCTGCCAGGTCCCATCCCGCATGTGCTCTGCAGGTGCTGCTGGAAGAGGAGCCCAGGGACCACCTGCGCACAGCGGTGCGGCAGCGAGCTATGCTGGCCATTGCTGCCTTGAGGTACCTGACAGGCCCCTGGTTTGGCTGGAACCTTTCCACAACCCGTGGCCCTGGGCCTGGCCGGGGCCATCCCCCATCCAGGCACAGTCCAGTGGTGCCATCAGAGGGCCTCTGCTTTGCCCTGCTGGCAGCTTGTTGGGAGGGCGCAGGGGAGGGCAGAGGGATCCTGCAGCTCCCCGCCACGTCTCGGCTCTTCCCAAAGTGGGAGGCGGGAGGCTTGCCTGCCGGGACTGGCCTTTGGCCCAGGCCATATCGAGGACGGAGGAGGTGCCTTCTGGCAGCACTCCCCACACACCCTCCATCCCTCTTGGGGACTCACTTGCTCCAGAGCTCCGTGTCCACCTGCCCAAGGCATCGAGGCACCGCTCCCAGCACCAGTGTCCGAGAGGACCCTCTCTCTCTCTTCTTGCAGCAAAGTGGAGATGGTGCTAGAGGGCAGAAAGAAAAGCCTCTTAGAAGCCTGCTTCAAGAGTGTCTTCTTGCTTCCTCCAAAACCGGACATGCAGGGCCTGGACACTACTCTCTACTTCGAGGTAAGTGCTGGCTGAGCTACTGGAGCCCCCAGTCCCTCTGGGCTGCTCCCTGGCCGCCGCGTGCTGAGAGACAGCCGGAGATCCAAGGCAGGGCAGGGTCTCGACTTTGCTTTGCCACCCTCATCCCTTCGTCCCCTTCCCGTGGGCCTGGCCACGTCCCAGTGCCGCAGGCTGCTCTGCCCACAGCAGCTTGTCTGCCCCGAGGCTTCCCCTGGGCACCGCAAGGCAGCGCAGGCATCCTCTCTTGGTGTGGGGAGTTCAGATCCGTCTCCAGGGTTGAGAGGGACTGCAGAAAGACTGCCACAACTCTTTGTCCTCCTTGCAGACCCTGGACGCCATGGACACCATGCTGCAGACGCTGGTGCTCAGCTCTTCTGCCTCTGGCTTCACAGAGCTGCAGACAATCTTACAGGTCTGGCATTAGCAAAGAGTAGGGTTCGCAGGGGCTGTCCCTCACCCGGGAAGGGAATGTCCACTCTTGAGTGGACAGGTCCCACCCCAGTGCCATGCACAGAGCACACTGCAGGGGGGGTGCCCAGCTGCCCTGGGGAAGGCAGGGGTGGCCCACCATGTTCTTCTGGAGCCCGGTGCCCCCTGCCTGCAGTCAACGTGACTTCCTCTCTGCAGCCTCCTCCTGTGTCACGGCAAAGCCTTGCCCAAGGCGATTCTGGGCCAGCTCTGTCCCCAGAGCTTTCCTTGCACCAAAGCAGTGGGAGGCATTTGACCCCTCTCCTTAGGCACCACAGTGGTGGCAGCCGGTGCTGCTCTTCCCCTGCCTCGCAGTGCCTCGTGCTTTCCTCCCCAGGTCTGACCAGGGCAGAGAACCCCTGGGACCTGCCTGTCCTGCACAGGGAGCCCGGCCCTGAAGCTCTGTACTCCTGGCTTCCCAGGGGGCTCTAACCCCATTCCCACATTGCAGACCCCCCCCAGGCAGGCTCCTGCCCAAAAGCCCAGCCTTCGTGGAGAAGGGACACAGGGCTGTGTTCTGGGGGAGGGCACGGAAAGGAGCAGACGCTGCCCTGGGTGTGGTATCTGCCTACCTGCCTGGCCACCGGGACTGCACGTGTCCAGCCAGGACTTCAGCAGTGCTGCTTCTGCTGGTGCGGGCGCCAGCTCGCAGGGCACATCGGCGGTTTCTCTCCTCCCAGATGCTGCTGACCTTCACCAGCTGCCAGAGTGCAGTTGTGTGCGAGAGGGCCGTGGGGAGGATTGGGAGGCTGAGCGATTTGCTGGCCAGCTCTTCCTCAGTGGAGGTAAGGAGCCAGGCACCCTCCAGCCAGGCTCTCTCCCCTTTCCTGCACACGCCAGCAGCCTGCAGCTCAGAGACGCCTGCGTGGCAAGCCTGGGCACCGGCTGAGGCGTTCAGCAAGGCTCTGCCCTGGAGCGAGGGTCTTGGTTTCTTTCTTTTTTCTTTTTCCCACAGTCTTCTCTCCCCAGTTCCCTCTCTGCCCAGGAGCTGTCTCGGCCCCCAGTCCTGTGCAGGACGGGACTGCCCAAGGGACATGGTGGGAGCCCAGGCCTGGCAGCTCTCCCTGCCCTGCTGCCCAGCTAGCTGCTTTGGGAGGGCCCTCCAAAGCTCCAGCTCACCGGGGATCCTTCCCCTGGGCAGAGTCTTGCGTTCAGGCTTTGGTGGCAGCTGCTGCCCGTCAGCCCTTCTACCTATCCTCCCTCCCCTGCCCAGGTCTGGAGCACCTTTGTAGGAGACGATGACAGCCCTGCCTGCCACGCAGAGATCCATATGCCCATCCTGGGACAGCTGCTGGGGCGTCTCATCCTCTGCCGCACTTGCAAGAGCTGGGAGATCAGCCGGGTTGCTTTGGATGCTCTTCATCACCTCTTCAGGTTCATCCTGCAGCAAAAATGTAAGAGAAGCTGTGGTGGACCGCATCCCTCCACACACGTCTCCTCATAAGCCTGCTTGTTTCCCCTGGGTATTGCAACAGACCGTTCTTGTGCTTTCTGGAGGCTGTCCATGAAAGTCTGCTTCCCTGACCTCCTTTGCCCTTCACAGCTGCTTCCCATAGCGTGCTAGCTATCGTTTTGCTGCAGAAGCTGAATGCTCACCAGAAGTCCAGGACCTGTTCTTTGCTGCTCTCCTTCCCCACTCTTCTCAGGACCTCTCAGAACCCGGCTGTTTCATGGTCCCCACAGCCAAAGCTATCGTTGATTACCACATCCTGAAAATAATTCTTCCCTATTGGAGAACAGCAGATCCGGCTGTGCCATCACCCCAGCTGGTCCCTCCAGCACCTGCAGCAAGATGCTGTCCCTGACACCCTCCAGAAGTCTCCCTCACTGCTTGCATCCTGCCGTCTTGCAGGCAGGTCTCAGGGACGTTAAAGTTCCCCATGAGAATCGGGGCATGTGACACAGGGAGCTCCCCACGTGCTTTCAGGAAGACTTCATCCACATCCTCTCGCCAAGTGGGGGGGGTCTGCAGCACGCTGCCACCACCATGTCACCAGCACTGCCTCTCCTCTGCTTCTGACCCATGTACTCTCTCTCAGACTCTTGGTTGTCCCGTATGTCTGAGCTGCTCCTTCAAATACGAGGCACTCCCCCAGCCTCCTCTTCCCCATCTCTCCCAAAGAGCTTGCATCCGGGCACCGCAGCACTCCAGCCACGCAAGCCATGCCCTGCATCTCGGTTATTCCAACAAAGTGTTAGTTGTGTGACTGCATGCAGAGCTCTAGTTCCTTTGAGTTTCCAAGGCTGTGAGCATTTGCACACATATGCTTGAGGCAGGTGTCTCTCTCGTCCTTCTCCATCATCCTTCAGGTCCCTCTCGTTCCCTTCGCCTGTCACCCTGTGCTTTACACCCTTGTCTACCACCTCCTCCCCTGACTGTGGGTCGTAACCTCCCTCCTCAGCCATTCCTAGTTCAAAGCTCTTTTCACCATTTGGTAAGCTTGTCGGCAAAGACGCTGTGTGCTACTGACTCTTCTGTGATCCCCTCCTGTTTAGGCACGACACTGCCAGAGGATAATCCAGAGCATCCGCAGCGTCAAAGGGAATGGGAAGCTGCGAACACCTCCTGGCTTTCTTCGCCCAGCACCAGCAACATTACAATGGTAATGAGCTCCTCGCCTGCTGGGCCTCTTGTCCGTGGCATCAGCAGGAGACTTGTGTGAGCAAAGGGATCCAGAATCAGCAGGGTTGGCATGGCTTCACTGTCACTGGTGAGAGGGTTGCTGCTGTCGCTGAGCAGGGACTAAAAAGGGCTGCACTCCAGTGTCCCAGCAGCAGCTCCAGCCCTCCTGTCCACCAGCAAGCCCTGATTCACTGCAGGGCCAGCACGCTGTGCCCATGACCCCAGCCCTCCTCTCTCACCCCGAGGGCCCTCTCTTCTCGTCCTCCACCGCGCAGCCACTGCAGCCCCTGCTTCCAGCCGTCGTGTGGGCACCGCTGTCAGCACCGCCAGGCCATCTCTTGCCAGAGCTGCTCTCGCCGCTCAGCTAGGCGGCACCATCAGGACACTCGGTGTGACGTGCCTTCCCTGCCTTCCTCCCTCCCATAGGCATTTGGAAAATACCTCCAGCCTTCTGAGAGGACAGACATTGTCCTTGTGGCCATCGAGGCCATGAGAGACTCAAGCACCTACGACAAGGAGGAGGCGAGCAGCATCCTGGATGTGGCTGTGAGAGAACCTGCCTCCTGGCTGACGGAGGTAAGCGGCCTGTGGCTGCCCTGCCCTTGAGCCCTTTCAGGTGTTGTTCCTCCTTCCATCCCTCCCTCCCTAACACAGGTGCCTCAGGCACCTTGAAGCCATTTGAAGCCAGGAGAGCAGGATGGGTAGGGCAGCAGTTTCAGAGGCAGCTGAGGAAATGGCTGCACTCCAGTGGCAGCACCATCCTCACCTGTGTGCCATCCAGGTGCCAAACATCGTGAGGTGCATCTATGAAAACAAGGAGCACATCCACGCGGCGTCAGCCCGGCACAGACTGGACTTCCTTCTTCTGCTGGTGACTGACCAGTGCCCCATGGAAGTGGTCACGAGCCTGCTGAAGCTTTCTCCATCTTGTGATAGGTACTGACCCCAACAGCTCCTGTGGGCTTGTCCGTGTGGGGAGAGGGGCCTGGAGACTTTCTGGCTGCTAGAGCCACCGAAAACCACAGGACAACCCTGAGGAGAAGGGCCCTCCACCCCACCATGCTTTCCAGCCCTGGTGGCTCAGCCAGGCCTGCAGTAGCCCAAACCTGGCCAAGCCAGCCCAGAGCCCCTCCACAAGGTTCCTCCCTGCCCCATGGGGAACACTGTCTCAGCCCCCTCCCGCTTGCCCAGGCAGGGACCCAGGCACTCAAGCGAGGCCTTGAGAATGGCCAGGGCTGCGGGACAGCCTGGGACCTGCCGGGCTGGCCCGGGCACAGTGTGGTGGCCAAGGCAGCCCTGCTGACAGAGTGCTCTGGGCCTGCAGTGCTGCTCTGGCCATGTGGGATGTGATGCTTTCCCAGCGGCACACGTTGGAGAAGGTCTTGAGGGAGCTACTCGGCAAGCTCCAGGACCAGCAGCTGCGCAGGGTCTTCAGCTCCAACACAGAGGACGCCTGCATCCATCACTTGGCTGTGAGTGATCAGACCGGTCCTTGCTCGCTCTCAGGGCTGTGCCTGCCTCTCCAGGAAAACAGGCATGGCCCTCTCCCCTCCCATCTGCCCCGACACAGTCACCTCCTCCAGCACATACGGACACAGCCGCTTAGGGCCAGAAGGGACCTGCCCAGCACCAGGTTCCCCTGCGCCAGCCGTGCAGGGCCGCTCCACGCTGCTTGGGCCCTGGCGCACAAGCACGAAGCCCAGGCAGCCCCTGCCTGCCCGGGCAGCACTCTGCTTCCCCCCCTGCCTGCATCCATCCCCCTGCGCTGCTCTGCAGACTGGAAACCTGGGGCAGGGCAAGGGCTCGGTCAGGGGCAGAGACATGGCCTCTGCACAGGCTGAGCAGGCTGCAAGGCTGGGGACAGGAGACACTCGTCACCACTCGCGTGTCGTGCCTCCTTTGTGCCAGCTCTTGCTGTTCAATTGCTCCTCAGAGGCATGAGAGCAAGCGGCTGCCGACGCTCAGCGGGCAGGAGGAGCTGGCACCGACAACCACGTGGGGTGTGGTGGGGTGTAGGGCACTGGCGTGCCAAGCGGCTGTCCATGGGCAGACCTGCCCCCAGGACAGGCTGTCTGGCTCTGGTGCCCTTGCCCTGAGCTGCCAGTGGGAACCAGGAGCTGCACGGTGTCGGGAGCCCTGCAGGCTCTGCCAGTCTCTCACCGCCATCTTTGTTTCAGCTGCTGGCCTCCAGCGACATTAAATCAGAGGAGTTTGCTGGCCTGTACAAAGTCCATAGGTACCTGAGGCGTCCAAGCCTGGTGCTGCTCTCTCTGGTGCTCAGAGGCCTCGTCACGCTGTCACAAAGACCTGAGCCGGTGAGCAGGGCATAGTCAAGTGAAGCCATGGGGGCGGGCTGGGGCTGCGGCAGTGGGTAACACGGTGCCTTGGCCTGGGCTGGGAGTCAGGAGGCGGGGTGACAGCTCCAAATGCCCTTGCTGTCCCCTTCACGGGCCCCAGGGTCCTTCAGGCTCAGACCCTGGCACTGCAGCACAGGGAGAACATCTCCCTCACCCACGTGCAGGAGCTCTTGCTCCTGGCACATCCCCGTGGTGCTGGGCAGGAGTTTCTGCTCTGCACCAAGGCAGCCAGTGCCAAACTGCCTCAGTCGAGGGATGACTGTCCCCAGAAGCAGCATCCTGCTGAGAGGGGGTGGATGAGCCAGAGCCTAGGGTACAGCTGATGTTACGGGCTGGCTCTGGGGCCTGGGGCAGTGGGTCTCTGTCACGAAGGGGTCACAGCCCACTCATTGCCAGCTTAGAGATCTCTGCCCTTCCCCGCACCCCGCCGTGGGGGCCAACAGAGCGCTGCACGGAGGGGCCTGGTGGCTGTCTGGGGAGCTTTCCGGGCCTGGAGGGTTACCAACCCACCTGCCCGTTTGGGTCCGTCGGAAAAGGGGGGGGCCGAGCAGGGGACACGGAGCCTTTGTTCTCCTGCCCTAACTTCCCTATGCCCTGCTATCCTCATGTCCCCAACTGTGCGCCCATGGCCACCAAGTGCCAAGAGGCGGCTGAAGGGATTCCCCAGCCACCTGCCAGGAATCTGGACGGGAGGCTGGTGCTTAGTGGGCAGAGCATTTTTGCCAGGGTGGTCCTTCACCGCTTGACAAAAAGGAAATTCTGTGCTTCATGCAGGCAAGAAAAATGTCGGTCCTGCTGCCAGACATCATGGAGACCCAGCAGAATGCCAGCAGTGACAACAAGATGAAGGCCCTGCTTGTCTTCAGAAACGTGATAGGTCATATGAAGAGGGAGGAGGCCAGCCCCACCGCTCTGCAGCTGGTGGACAAGCTCCTGCCACTCTTTGATGATGTAAGGCTGCTTGTGGGAGCCTGAGCCCCACTGATGGGCCCTCTGCAAGGACAGCTGCCCGCCAGCCCAGCCCTGCGGCAGCACTCGCACAGGGCTGTTCCCCTCCTCCTGCCCCTGGGCTCTCGTGGAGATGGCTTCTGGGCTCTGCAGCCCAGCACGGCTTCTCCCTGACAGGGTGATGCCTCCAGGCGACCTAAGCCCCCTGTGCTGAGGCCCAGCCCAGCCCCTGCGCAAAGCACCTGCAAGCCAAGAGCTGCTCTCAGAGCTGCGAGGCCTCCCCCAGCTGCACTGCCAGGCAGGACCAGACCATCTCCCCAAGTGCCATGGCAAGGGGCTGAGGCTTAGGTGGCACGATGCGTGCCCCGGAGGCACTGCCGAGGGCCAGCCCGGTCTCCTCCTCAGGCCATCCCTGGGGAGCTCTGCGCTGGTGCAGCTGGTGTGGTGCACAGGCACTGCCTGATGGAAACTTCTTGCATGGCCTTTCGTGGGCCTGGGGCCATTCAGCCACGGCTGCAGATCTGGCCCACAGCTGCTGTGTGCAGAACCTGACTCCAAAGCATCTCCCCTCACATCAGCCACGCTAACGCCCTTGCTCAGGGAGCGGCTGTTGCTGAAGTTTTCCTGTCCTTCTCCCTACCAGCAGTCCAGCCAGCTGCGAGAGTTCTCCATCTGCCTCTTCAAAGATGTGTTGCAGACAGTGGTGGGGAACGACAAGCAGCAGATGAGGAAGAACGTGCGGAGAAGCCTGCTCCCACTGTTCTTCCACATGAGTGACCAGACCGAGAGCGCGGCCAAGGTACGGATTTCAAACCTGACCAGCGATGCGGAGGAAGGGCGTGCTGACACCGCGGGGGTGGCCTGGGCGTCAGGGAGGGGCAAGGGCTGCTGGCAGTTGGACGCCTGGAGTCTGTGTCACCTCAGGGTCCAACTGCCTGAGTCACTGAGGGCAGGGCAGAGCTCCCCTCCTTCCCTGCACCGGTCCCACCACTGCCTTCCCGTCCTCCCTCTGGGCCTGCTGCCGCAGAGGAGGACGGGAAGGTGGGGTCCTCTCCCACCCCTGCTCCCCCCATTCAAGTGGCCTCCAGTGCACCCCAGAGGAAGGGTCCCAGCATACCCAGCGCGAGGAAGGGCGGAGAAGCTGGCAGGGACATTTCCCACGCCTGCCCTACCTGGTCCAGCAGGGCTCAGCAGCAGCCCGTGGCCACCAAGGCCTGAACACGAGAGTCCCTAGAAGCTTCCCAGCTGTCCCTGCAAGCGTTGGAGGCCAGGGCTTTGAGCGCCATTCCCTGTCCACAATCCCCTCAATCCCCGTCTTCCTCTGCAGGCCTCTCAGGAAGCCCTCCTCGTCACTGCAAAGCTGCTAAAGTGGAAACAGCTCGAGCACCTGACCCAGACGCAGCAGACATGCAGAATTGGGGAGTGCCTGGTGAGGACAACCCCCAAGCCCCAGGGCCCCAGGGCCTGGGCTGGACAAGGGGTGCCCCCTGTGCAGCCGTGCATCGCCTGCCCTGCTCCGGCCCAGAGCCCGCAGCCTGGAGCTGCATCCTCCTTCGCTGCCCTCAGGCACCGAGCCCCCAGGGGCTCTTCTCCAGGCCCCTCTCCCTTCCCCGCCCTCAGGATGTTGAAGGAGACCCTAGCCCATCTGGGCTCTGGCAGTGGCACAGAGGGGTCTCAGGACCTCCAGACCCCCCCTCTGCCTGCAGCTGACTCTGAACCTCTACCCCACAGGGCTCCTGGCTGGGAGATGGGAATGGCCTGAGGTGGAACGGGGACGGGGGGTGCTGGGAGGAGGGACCGGTTTGGCCAACTGGGGAGGGTCTGTGTCAGCCCCATGCCCTTGTGCTCTCTCCAGCTGGCGCAGGACAGGAGCAGAGTTGAAGAATATCTGAGTCAGAGCCTGCCATACTTGAAGGATGCTCAGGTCACCTTGCGAGAAGCAGCCGTGCGGTTCATTGGTGAGCCACAGCCCCCGGGGTCCCTATTTTGGCAGCCTGGTCCCAGTCCCAGCCACTGCACCGGCGGCACGGGGCAGCCCTGTGTCTGCCAGAGCCTCGACTGCCCCATGCAGGGCCTGGGCAGCCAGGGTCTCTGTGCGTCCCTCTCCCAGCCCTGCCCACGCAGGTGGGCTTAGTGGCAGCCTTGCTCGGTCCCACTCCCCCCTCAGGTACTGTCCTTCCCTGGGGTCACCCTGCTGAGGGGGAGGAGGGTGTGCAGCCAAACCAGCAGAGCCACGAGCTGTGCTGCTGGGAGCATGCTGGGGAGCAGGAGGCCTGACAGAGCTCTTCTGTGCCTAGGGCTTGCCGCGCGGCGCCTGAGGGACAAAAGCGAGGAGAAGCTGTCTGAGATCTGCAACGGTGAGCAGGGGCAGTGCTGTGTGCACCAGGACTGGCGGGGCAGGGGACAGAGCCTGGGCAGTGTGTTGCTATGCCTTGCCCTGCTCCAGGGCAACGCTTCAAGGGCAGAGGAACGTCTCAGGGGCATTTGGGGCATTCCTGAGCAGCAGCTTCCAGCTGATGCATTTGTCCCACCTGCTCCATCTGGCCAGGGAAAGGGATGGGTGGGGCTGGCATGGTCTGGAGGGGATGCCTGGGGGTCTCTGCAGATAGGTGGGCTTCAGCTCTGTTCTCTTGCCTTCTGCTGCAGCCCTCCAGCTTTTGGAGAAAGATGCCGAACTCTCAGTCTCATCCCTGGCAGTTCAGACCATGCTGACCCTGAGATCTCTGAGGGAGCGGCCAACATCACGATGGACCCTGTGGGCGCTGTGCTGCTGGCCCTGCAAAGCCAGGCAGAAGTGAAGCTCTCTTCAAGAAAATGGCTCTTTTTGATTAAAGCTGGAACCACAAGCCCAAGGCCATGGTGTCCTTCACACAGGAACCACCCTGAGCGTGCTGAGCAGCCAGCATTTTTCGGGCCTCTAGCGCTGTGTGCAGGACAGCTCTCCCCTTGGCACACCCTGGCCCCAACATTGTTTTAGAACCTCCTCCCTCCCCTCCGTTAGGCTTTCCCCCAAGAGAAGTCATGTTTGTTCACCTCCTGTGGAAGTCTTTTCTCTAGGGAGGCAGAGGGCAAAAGAGGCAGACCCCAAAGGAACCAGGATCGCCCTGAGAGCTGCCTCACACCCAGGCTTTCCAGCAGCCCATGGCGGCACAGCACACACTGACCCAGGGTGTCCTTGCGACAAAGGCCCAGCTGCCCTGCTGGACTGCAAAACCTGGAGGTTTCATCCTGGTATTCAGACGTGGCCACCTCTGGCATGCTCCCGTCTTGCACATCCTTGCCCGTGAGCCAGGGCAGAAGTTTCCCTGTGGAGCGGGAAGAGCCGTGCCCCCAGGGGCACCCTGCCCCACCTCCTCTGGGCTGCTGGGGCCAGGCTCCCAGCCCTTTGGGCAGCTGGCCTGCTCTGGCCTTCTTCCGCCACAGCAGCAGCAGCAGCTGTCCCCTGCCCCTGGCACGTCCCTCTCGCCAGTGCAGCAGCATCAGCCAGACCCCAAATCCCGCCGTTATCCCAGCAGCTGCCAGGGCTCAGCAGAGCACTGCATCCCACAGGACAGGGCCAAGCCATACCTGATGCCATCAGCCAGGCAGTGGGGCCAGGGTGCGCCAGGCTCCCCATAGCCACCTCCCCAAGGCCTTGGAGGAGGGGGGACATCAAATGCCCAGCAGTAGAGAGCTCCTCACTACCCCTGGCCAGCAGCTCCGCTCTCTGGGGCCAAGCCCAGGCTGTCCCCGTGAGTCCCTGGGAAACCTCTCAGCTCTCCAGGGCTGGGCTGGAGGTCCCCTCCCTGCTGCCAGCCTGCCTGGCACAGGGCTCTGCCCTAACTGGGGCTCTCCCGCTGCAGGCAGCAGAGCCCTGCTCCGCACCCAGCGCCCTGGGATACAGGGGCACGGTGCTGAAGGATAGGGGTGGGTCGGCCTGAGGCCACGGCCCGGCTGCATGCCCCTGCAGCCGTCCTGCTCAGGGTTCCACAGCTCAGTCTCCATTTCTGTCCACTCTCGCGGGGCCACAGCAGCTGTTGCTGTCGCATCCCACAGCCCGGTGCCGCTGCCATCATGGCCCTCAGGCCTCCCACAGTGTCATCCGTCCTCCGGGCTAAGGGGGACAGGAGGCAAAGAGGTGTTTGGGGAGGTGGAGGCAGAGGCAGGGAGGTGAAACCTCATGGTGGGCAGTGGAGAGCTGAGCTGCCACCGTGTGGGAGGACACCAGACACGGGCTTTTCCTTGCTGCATTATGGTGGCTTTGTACCTCCCTCCGTGGGTGAGACCATCCTTGGCCTTAGAGCACTTTGCAGCAACGAGGTCTTCTGTGCCTCCTGCGTGGGAGTGGGGGTGAAGTGAGCCCTTGCCCTAACAAGCTGCAGTAAGTGCGTGCAGCAGAAACGTGAGAGCCGCTGCAACGGCTGGCTGGGTCCAGGTAACCCATACAGCTGTGCCCAACACTTTAAGCTCCGCCAGCGAGACCTCTCCACGCAGTGAGACCCTGCTCCTGCACTCCCAGCTGAGGTGCCCACGGTTGTCCCTTGATATCGGAGCCCTTGAAAGGCACCTAGGTGGTGGTGGCCCAAAGACAGACCCAGACGCCTGTTCCACTTCTTACTGTGCGAGGAGCTGGTTTTCGAGCTCATATGCATATGTGATGTGATGGGAGCAGGGGCTTTGAACCCTCTGGGAGGAAAGCTGGTCCCTTCCCCTGCAGCAACCCTTGACCCACATGGTCCCAGCTCTCCACAGAAGCCAGCGGGCAGCAGCATGCTGGAGGACACCAGTCCTGTCTCAAGAGTGATCCGGGCCCATGCCCGTGTGGGGCAGGTGAGCAGAGATGCCTGGGGAGGGTAGGAGGTTGTTCCTGGAGGCATCGGGCTCGAAGAGGTGTGAGAAACCACCAGCAGCATGTGGCAGGGGCATGGCAGTGTGTGCCGTGCCGAGATCCGTCCGTAGGGATCCCAAGGGCGGCTAGAGAAGGTGCCGAGGCTTGAGCACGGAGGTGCTGGCACCAGGTGTGACTTCAGCCGGTCTGCAGCCAGCGCTGCGGCTCCTCTTGGACGGGAGGGTGGGTTGGGTGTGCAAGCATGGGCTTGGGGGCTGAATGAGCACCGCTCTTCAGGGGGAGCTGGTGGCCCGAGAGGCATCTCCCCTGCCCAGCCTCCCCAGGAGGAGACAGAGGAGAGGACAACAGAACAGGGAGAAGGTGGGCACCCAGCCTGGGCCGTGGGGAGGGCTCATGGGGATGATGGCAGAGGGTCCCTCCCAGGAGCCACCAGCCTATGGAGTCCCACCTGCATGAGCCCGGAGGAGCCCAGGGGCACAAGGGCAGGTGGGAACCCAAATCAGGGACTCGGAGGAAGGGACGCCCTGTCCAGGCCCCTCCCGGCAGAGCCTCAGCCCCAGGGCCCGTGGGGGGCATTTCTGCCTGGCGGCGTCGGACACGTTTTGGGATGCGGGGGGGGTTGCACAGCACTTCTTATGGATGGTCAAGAGAGGAAGCGAAGGTGGAGAAAGGCAGGGATCCGGGCGATTCAAGAACAAGCACGGGAAGATATGGGAACGTGCACGGCTCCCAGGAGCCACAGGTGAGGGTGGCCCCAGGGGGCTGCGCTCGGCCATGGTGGTCGCTCTCCCATAGGAGCAGAAAAGGTGCCCACCCCCTCCCCTCCCGCACCCGCTGCAGTGGGTGCCAGGGTGTCCCGCCCGGGGGCGCGTCTCTCTGCGGGCAGAGGGGCCGGCTGCGCTCCTCGGAATACTGGGCCAGCCGTCCCTCGGGCACGGGCATGGGCGCGGCAGCACCGACCGTCGGGCAGAGCCGCCGGCAGAGGAGGAGCAAGCGGCGTCTCGTTCCTTGAAGCGCTGCCAGCCACAGGCGGGGGTGTCTGCCCGTCCCGGTCCGTGGCGTTCAGGAGGAGGAGCTGCCTGCTGAGGGGGGATGAAGGATGCAGCTTGAGAGCAGCAGCAGCTCCCAGCCCGGGCGTCCTGCCCGGGGATGGAGCACACGCAGGGGTCAGGGCCCTCGGAAGCCATGTTGCCATCTTGGAGCTGAGGGCAGCGGGGAGTGAAAGGCCAGGAGGAGGGCTGCAGGGAAGAACTGCTAAAACTCGCCAACACCCAATTTAGCTGTGGTGGAGGTGGTGCAGCACGGTGAGGGGAGCCCGCTGTGCCACCAAAGCCCGGGCTCTCGTCCTGCAGCCGCGTCCCTGCCAGGCGCATCGGGAGCCCCGGCTAAGGCCGTGTCTGAGGGGCTCCCGAGAAATCTCTGAGCATCTCCTCTGACATGGGCACACTGCATCTCCCAGTCGGCTGGTGCTCCTTCGTTTCGTATCGCACAGCAGTTTGCTTGGCCAACGGCAGCTTGCCATCTTCGTTCTCTAAAGTCAGTCACGGTCTCATGGACGGTTAATCCAGGCATCTTAATTTTTCTATGGAAGCATTTAAACCTGAGCAGGGTTGGCTCGGGCTGTTTCTCGTCGAGATGTAGGTCCGGTTCCAGGGATTATCTGCTCAGTGGGTGAACCTGGAGGACTATGGGGAAGAGGTCTTTGTCAGGACACTGAGTTTTGATGGCTGGACGTTTCGCAGGGAACAGGAGCGGGGTCTTGCTGTGACATTTCTGCTTGACTCCCACCTGACTGGTTTAATACACGGAAGGCTGTTCCCATGCAGAGCCACCCCCTGCACTGGTGGCTCTGGAGCTCCTCCCTGGCACAGGAGCTCTGGGAGGAGACCTGAGCCTCTGCACCAGGCCAGACCCAGCGGCGGCAGTGGTGGCCGGGCAGGATGAAGGACCGGACCGGGGAACCGCACGCTGTGAGTGGGGGGCGCCGGCTGCGGGGAGGGTGCGGGCAGCATGGGCAGCACCTGTGCCTGTGCTCGGGGACCGCCCGGCGTCGCTTCGCTGCCTCCCCACACCGCCGCCCCGGGCTGGGGGCCGCCGTGCCCCAAGGGGCGGCGCAGTGGGGAGGCTGGGCCAGGGGGGCCAGGGCTGAATCCCTCCCGGTCCTCGCAGGGGTGTCACAGCTCTTGGCCATTCCTGGATGCTGTAACACGCAGGTAACACCCTTCTGGTAACGCCTCATGAGGTGGTGGGATGCCCAGCCGGTCAAGGAGTGACCTATGCTTGTTGTATTTGGAGACGAATATGCTGGGAAACAGAGGTGAGATCAGCATCGCGGATAACGCTGGCAGTGCAGTAGTAGGGCCAACACTGGAAAAAGCGTCAAGGGGGCTGTGATGACACCGAGCCCTGCAGTCAAGTCTGCAGGGGAGGATTTCAGCCAATACACGTGCCCCACTGTTAGGAGTAACCCCTGTGGTCTGCTCTGGGGCAGAGACGTGCAGTTCATTTCCACTGTGAGGATGCTAAAGGCAGCGTCTAT
The DNA here is from genome assembly GCA_035590195.1 of Aviceda cuculoides. NCBI lineage: Eukaryota > Metazoa > Chordata > Aves > Accipitriformes > Accipitridae > Aviceda > Aviceda cuculoides. The sequence goes on from JAVJGG010000176.1 coordinate 17,062, forward strand.
GGTGGATGCACATCCCAAGGGTCCTTAAACACGTGGTTTGCAGTGGCAAGGGTGCTCTGTGCTGGGTGTGGATGGCAAGGGGTGAGCAGCGGGAGCTGCAGCGGGACCCGTGTGGGAGCGGGTCAGGTGCTGCTGGGGCCACCCCAAGACGGTTCCAGCCAACTCCAAAACAGTTGTGAGCAGCCACCACCTGCCAAAGCTCCGCCAGTGAGGGGAACCCGCTGCTCCCCGCTGCAGACACGTTGGGTAAGAGAGGCGGGAAGAAGCAGGGAAGGGTGGAAGGAAGCCCATAAGCAGTTACAGCCTGGTGTTCCCACGAGGGGACATGTCAGGGTTGGGCACTGGAGACAGTGAGGTGGGGGCAGCCCCCTGGAGACCCTTCCCACTGCAGAGCCCCCCTGGCAGGGCCTGGGCAGGTGGGGAGGAGGGGTGGGTGCGTGCAGCCCCTCTGTGACAGTCTGGGGCCACAGTGGGACAGCCCCACATCACAGTGGTGACAGCCCCTCTTTCCCCATCGGGACCAGCATCCACCCCACACACTCCAGCAAGGGCAAGGGGATGCCAGGCGCTGGGGGCTGTTCTTGCCACTGCTCTGCTCTAGAAGAGCTGCTCTGCAGT